>BLSH010457058.1:55947-69303 GCA_018402905.1 Glandirana rugosa | reverse complement strand
CCCCCCCCCCCCCCCCCCCGTCCTTCCCCCACAGCCTTCTGGGACACATCACTGGTCCAAAAAAGCTGCAGGATGCTAGGCTGGGCACCTCCAAATCCTTGAATCACCAACACTATTTTTTTTTTTTTTTTGCGTTTTAGTGTATATATTCATTTTTTAAAGACCGGTCTTCAATCCAATCATGTGATGTCCCCTGATCCTCTTCCTGGTGGGCAGCCCTCTGTATTGTGCAGAAGGATGTTGCCACCTAAAGCAGAGCTTCACTCAAAAACTGAAGTTCTGGTTATTCTTTCCCTCCCCCCAGCCTATAACTGAGTTGTAGGTTTTTGGAACCTTTTCTTATGGTTACCTTCTCCTATTTCCTCAATTCTTGCTGCCTCGTCCAAATTCCAAAATGGCAGTGTTGGGCATCCAGCAGCAGTAGGAAGATTTGGCTGCTGGAAGACTGCACTGGACTTCTTGGCCAGCTAAGGCTCCGTTCATATTTGCCGTTTTGGGATCTCTAGCAGAATGGCTGCAGTTCTCGTCATGATCTAAAACTGCACTTCAATTGCAAAGCGCATGTTATGAGTGCAGTGTGGTTTTGCCGCGACACTTGTTGCCCAAAAAGAAGCTGGACCCTCTGTGGGCCACATGCTTCGTGCTGCGGTTAGCATTGTTGCAAGGGAGAGAGACTGGAGCAGCACGCTGTGAATCGGGACAGAGTGGCTGCGAGGATACCGCCCCTGCTGTGCCAGTTGCGAGTGTTGCCACGGGCAACTGAGAGTGAGAGAACATCTGTTCGGAGGAAGTGTAGTTGAGGCCCTTGCGGCCATTATCTGTGTCTGTTACTAATTACAGTGTTGGCACTTTGAAAAAAATAAGCTGGTGTTATGTCGCAGTTTGAGCACTTGGGCTCAAAAAGGCTCGCCATCACTGCCCTAGGTTCACAGGGCAGGATCTTTTAACCTGGAAACAGAGCAATAGAGGGGCCAGAGGAGGGTATAACAGATTGGGTTTTTTTCCATTCCTTGGAGTGGGGCTTCAAGAAAGTAAAACTAATCATACCTGTTTTTATATAGCAGCTCTGACGTGAGCTTGTATTCCAGATAGAAAAAGAGAAGCAATTGTTGGGGTTATCCAGCCATTGTGTGTTTCCATCTATATCAGGGTTTCTCAACCAGGGTTCCTCCAAAGGTTGCTAGGGGTTCCTTGAGCAAAGGCCAATTTCTACCTCTCAGATAAATTCCCACTGACATAATTGTTTTTTTTTAGCTATCTGTTAGGGGGTAATTCTTCCCAATGACCACAAGTGTAAGGAGCATTCTTCCCGTTGACCATCACACTAATGTATCATGAGTTGTAGATTTTCAATTTTTAGCAGGGGTTCACCGAGACCGGAGAATTATTTCAAGGGTTCCTCGGTGTTGAAAAGTTTGAGAAAGGCTGCTCTATATAATAGTAATTCGATATTTTTACTAGGATGAATACGCCGCTGTTGGGATATAAATATTTGTGGTGTGTGTTGTATTTAGTAAATTTCCTGATCTTTTTAATCACAGGGTCTCGGAGGGATGCTACTACTTCTCCCAGTGTTCCCAGTCTGAGGATGGAGATGAACGATGTCAAAACGTCACCAGAACACAAAGACGTCCTCCGGTAGGAGAGCATGCCAAATGCTTTTGCTCAGCTGCTTCATCTGCTGTCATGTGAGATGCTGCAGAGTTTGAGCTTTCTGAAAACCTTTCTAATGAACTCTTCACAGATGTTGAAAAAAACTGCATGTCATCTATTAAAGTGGAGGTCCGCTGCCTGCCGCCCTTCCTTTAAAAATTAACAGTCAGCAGCTAAACATACAGTAACTGCTGACTTTTAACTTGAGGACACTTACCTGTCCTGGAGTCCGGTGATGCCGGCACCGCCCACCGCTCTTCGGATCGGAAGGTCGAGTGCTGCTGCCGCCATTGAGGGTAAGGGAACCTGGACGTGTAGCTGTTCGGCTTCACAGCCGGGTCCCTACTGTGCATGCGCGAGCCACCCCTGTGCTTTGCCATTGGCAGTGACAGAGGAGGAGGCAGCCCGGCTGCTGATGGCCGTGGCCCTGGGCTCCTGGATGTGTGGAAAAGGACAACCCACTCCCCCACGAAAGGTACCAAATGTGACACCTGAGGGGGGGAGGTATCCGACAAGCGGAAGTTCCACTTTTGGGTGGAACTCGGCTTTAAATTTCATTCCATTTATTTATAAATGCAAGTTGGGTAAATACTTAAAACTACTTCCAGATTACCACTAATGGGATGTCGAGTGGGGGGGGGGGAGCAGTCCAAGCTAATCAATCTCTGCTTCAGTACACAGGAGAAGACCTCATGCACACTGGGCACTTTGGCCATCTCTCCTAGACACCTTTCCTCCTGGCGGCAGCGCTTTGGCAGGAATTTAACGCTTGACGCTTGTAAATGTGTTTAGGGGCGTCAAACGCTTGGGCGTTCGTTCATTTCATTGGCCAGAATAATTGCGCTGGCAAGGTTTTTTTTTTTTTTCTCCCTCTAAAGGCCCCTGCCTCTAAACACCTATGTGTGCATGGACATACAGGCTAACATTCTGGGGCATTTAGTGGTACGGAAAAAAGCCTGTCAGGCGCCCCTAAGGCCTCATTTACATTGTTGCTGGTAAACGGACATTTGGGCGTTTTTTTCAGCTGCCCCTGAACTTTCCTGTTATCTTATCAGTACATTTACACAGGGTCATTTAAAGCGGAGTTCCACCCAAAAGTGGAACTTCCACTTTTAGAGAATGTGACCCCCTGACATGCGATAATTGGCATGCCATTTTTTGGGGGGGACCCTGTTTTCACAAGGTCCACGGTCCACTTCCTCTCCTGGCGCAGAGGAGCTGGAAGGAAGTTCACCATGCCCCCCCCCCCCCCCCTCGGCGATCTTCTGGGACACGTCACAAGTCCCAGAAGATAAGCCGAGTCATTCACAAGCCGCAGCGTGACTCGGGCATGCGTAGTAGGTGCCCACACTTGTGATGCCGGCGCCGCCAGACCGCATCGCTGGAACGAGGGACAGGTGAGTGGCCGATTGTTAAGAGACGGTTCACACTGAGGCGATCCGACTTCATGCACGACTTTGCAGGCGACTTCAGCGCGACTTTGGGCAATTTATAGCGCGACTTACAACACGACTTCATGCCAGGCAACTTTGCTGTGGCCAATCAGAGAAGTGAGGGAGGGGGCTGCCCTAAAATAAATTCTATTCTTTTCACTGTGAAGTCGCTTCTTTTTAGATGGGGGATCCGACTTGCAGGCGACTTCCATTGATTTCTATGGGCACAAGTCGGATAGAAGTCGCCTCAAAGTAGTACAGGAACCTTTTCAGAAGTCGGAGGGACTTCAGTAGTGTACATTTAGACCGCTTCCATTCACTTCTATGGGATTTCACTTTGCAAGCGACTTGGGGCAACTTGGAGCGGCACAAGTCGCCTCCCAAGTCACTGTAGTGTGAACCGGCTCTTAAAGTCAGCAGCTACCCTTTTGGAAGCTGCTGACTTTTTACAGGGTGGAACTTCGCTTTAAGGTCGTTTCCAGGCAGTTGAGTTTAGAGGCTTTTTTTGGAATGCAAAAAAATGGGTTCAAACGCCATTTCAGAGGCATTTGAAACGCCAAACAGCTTGTAAACGCGGTAACTCGCGTCTAGGAGTTTTTTGTTTACAGGCGTTTCCATTTTCTGGCTGTCAAGATAAAACTTTCAGGGTAGGTTGAAACAGCGTCCCATGTAAATGGGCCCTAAGGGTAGCATTAAAATAGTCCAGTGTGCATGAGGCCTAAGAGAGCAAAGGGCTGACCTCATGAGGGTACTGCTGCTTCAGCTGAACTCACACTTTTTCATTCCTGCATGTCAGTCCTGATTTCAGCAGCAATTTCACAGGCGTCTGTGCAAGTTTCTGTACAGATGCCTATGGAAATCGCAAAAAGTAGTACAAGAACTATTTTTTGAAATCGGTGCGGTGTCGCACCGATTAGAACGGTGCCATTGCTGCCAATTTGGCATGCCAAATCATGTCAATGTGAACCAGGGCTTAGTCTGGGTTCACACTGCTGCGGGAATGAAATTGTGCAAGTTCGTCTGAACTCGCACGATTTCATTCCCGCATGTCAGTCTGAAGATTTCAGAGGCATTGTGCGGTTCCCATGTCTGTGGAAATCACACCCGAAATTGCCAAAAGTAGTATAGAAACTACTTTTGGGAATCAGTGCGGCGCCGCAGTCTGCATTAAAGTGGAAGTATAGGCTAAAATATAAGGCTACTTCACACTGATGTTTTTTGCACACATGCTTAAAAAATCATTTTGACACTGAAGATTTCATGATGTCCCCAAACGAGAGAATAAAATAGCGATAGTTCCAATTTTTATTGTCCCACAATAATACCACAGAGGTTTTTCAGTAAAATATAAAAGACGAGGTTGCACTGAGTAAATAGATACCCAATATGTCAAACCTTAAGTTTTGCGTGCTTCGGTGAAATGGTGACAAACTTCAATAACCTATATTTTCCATAGGCGACACTTTGAACCCCCCTATAGATCATCAGTTTAGCGTTAAGGAAGGTGTGTGGTGCTAGAAATATTTCTCACGCCAGCGATGTGGAACGTGTATTGCAATTGGCATTTTAATGTGTAGGCCCCCCCCCCCCCCCGACACATGCATTTGTGTGGGGGTTTGGGGGTGGGCTCAAAAAAAAAATTTGGGGGGGGGGTGTTGTGCTTGAGTGTAACTTGAATTTTTTTTTTTTTTACTTTACTTTACTTTTATTTTACTTACAGTAGATGTAAACCCTCCATACACCCAGTGAAGTGAACAGCCTCAGATGATACACAGGGATGAAACAAATCTCCCTATATAAGTATTACTGCTGATCGGAGAAAAGGCACACAACCCCCTCCCCACACATGCAGAGCTCTGCTGTTAGACGACAAGCAGTGTGCTAATCTATTTATAGCAACCTCCTCCGACACACACTTCTTCTGTCTCCGGGTCCCAGAGAGCTTGTCAAAAGTTGATGGCTAATAGAGGAACGAAGCAGGACAAAGCTACGGGACATAGTGCTTTGAAGAGAGATAAGAAAACTCTACAGATCCAGAATCTAGTTTACATCCACTTTAACTTTTTTTTCTTTGATCACATAGGGAACAAAAAGTCCCCTATGTGATGATTTTTTGGGCACAGGTTCTCTTTAATGAAACATCCAGAGTCTAAAAGACCCTGAATGTCTCCCCTGAATGTAATGCAATGCAGATCGCATTCCAATACATTCGTTCCCGGGTGTGCTGGCCCTTTATTTAAACGTAATTTACATGTATGCATCCGTTTATACGATGGATGCAGATTTTTGTATTCTGTGTTGCGGATCTGAATGCAGCGCATGTTTACACACCTGTGTGAATGGCTCCTTTGATAACAATGCAGCTGTGTTTAGATCTGTAATTAAAAAACACTTGTGTGTAGGTATAGCTTTTCACAATGGCTTGTACAGAAGGTACAATGCAGTGTGTTCATAATTTTACATCGGAGGAAAGTAAAAGATATCAAGGACTACTGGAGTTTTATTTAACCCCTAGGTCAGAGAGCAACAATCGTACCTGTGAAGGGTGAGCAGCGGGAACATGCGCTCCTTGTCGGGGCGTCACATGTCATGAGCAGGGGTAAGCCCCTGAAAGGGTATAGGATGTGTAGAGTGGGGCACATGATGCTTCAAGGCTTACAGGGCCCTGAGGAAGTGGGGTTGGGATGGTACAGATGCTGCATATTGAGCCCGTGGCATAGCTTAGAAGTGGTTGTATATCCTTACATATACCCAGTGAAGTGACTGGCCTCAAGTAGTACAGAGATGAAACTCCCCCCCCCTTAAATAAATTGTACCTGTTTATCTGCTGTCTTTTCTCTACCTCTGTTTAATGTCCAGAATTCATAAAGCTGGTCTGAGCTGTCAGAAAAAAGGGGGGGCGGAGATCTGAGGTTACTCTGCAGAGCTCAGTTAGGAGAACTCTTAGAGCTGATTGGAGGGAGGGGACACACCCCCTTCACACAGGACCAGAGCTGAGGCTGTCAGCTGGAGCTCCCTCCTCTGTCACCTTTTACCTCTTGGTGTCAGGAAAACTTGTCAGGAGTGTCTCATGCTGACAGCAGAGGAAGGAGACAGCAAACAGGATTGATGCTTAGTGCTAAGTACACACTATAGAGGGATATGCTTTGTTCATATTTCCTCTCTGAGGTTTACAACCACTTTAATAAGAGAGAGTAGGAGATAAGAGAAGGGAGGAAAAAGGAAATAAGAATAGCAGGATGGAAAAGAGAGGGGAAAAGGAGGGGAAGAAAGGGGTAAGGGATGGGTCCAGAGTAGGACCAGGGAGGACCCTGCCTTCCGGGGCAGAACCCTAGATGTTGGCTAGTTGCCTGTTAAAGTAACCACCATGGGTCATTTTGGGTTCCCCCTTTTCAATAATTGGAGATCCAGGCTTTCCAGTTGACTTTGTCCTGCAGGACTGCCACTAATTTTAATTTTTCATTAATCAAGTACCACATCGTCTTAGTTTGACCCGTTATAGTCAGAACCCCCGATTTCAGAAGTACGTGAATTTTTCACATGTTTCGGTACAAAAATGTTGCTTGTGTCTTCGTGAATTTGGCACAACTACATTCACGCCACCATAAATGTTTGCAATGCAAATGTCCCATTGAATTTTCCCCATTGTGTTTCTGTCAAAGCAACAAATAGGTGATCGCACCACATCTTTTTAGGCATCGTGGTAAACCGGTCATCTTATTGTCTTCTAAAGATCTTTGGGAATATTCTATTTTTTTTTTTTTTTTAAATCGCTCATCGGCTTCATTAAACCAGGAATGAATCACCGGGCCGGAGGCCTCTAAAGGATGCCGGGTCAGGATTTGTAAGCGGCAATGTAATCCATAACATATGATAGTGAATAGGGTGTTTGGTAGCACGGCTCCATCAATATGCAGTGCACTCCTTTCAGCAGCATCCTCGCTCTCGCTTTTCTCTCGACCATGAACCAGGGGGCAGAAGAGGGGTCTGTGCCTATAAATCTATTTGTTTATTGCCTGGCACTGGAAATCCTCTGTAATTGAAACTTACCCGGAATTGAGACGTTCTCCCCGCGTATGGAACGAGCCTTCTTTTGAATATAAATTGAAAATCAAGCCTTGGTAATTGACGGGAACAGTTACCTGCCTCCCATAATCCCGCCTGATTGGGATTGGCGTCTCAGGCCGTCTCAGGCATTTGATATAAATTTAAATGCATTACTTTTGAAATGGAGCTTAATTATATTCAGGAATATTATTTCTCGCTGGTGGCAGCTTTCTCATGCCTATTTTCATCAATATTTCATCCCCGGATGGGATAAGAGACAAATTCCCTGAAATAGAGGGTGAATAAACCACTTTAGAGGTGGGAGAGCCTCTAAATGCTTCGGAGAAGAGGCAGCCGCAATTATCCTGGGCTGTTTGTGAGGCTTATTTCTAAAAGAGAGCTCATATCTAGCCTAGGTTGATGCTTATTATATTGGTGTAAAAGGGTATTAATGTACCTAGATGTCTGTACAATGACTTCCTCTGCTGGGTTAACCCCTGAATGCATACACAACCACTACAATTTTATATGAAGGGCAATTTTCATTATTTCTAAATTTGCAGCTTTTATTGGAGTAATTCTTGGTGATTCTGCCATGAAGGTCCTGGTTTAGAACTCTTCGTCAAACCGGACTCAGATAAACCTCAATATACATGGAAATGGGAGGAGGACCTTGGACGCACCCTCGACATTGCAGTTTGGTCAGCAACTAAATCCTCCTCACCCAATATCCTGGCAGTAGAAGCCAACTATAAACTGGCACAGTGGTACTTGGCACCCGCTAGAAGAGTACAAAGGAATATAATTACAACAACCGACATACTGTAAACATTACGTTAATTAGTTACCTGGATGACTCGGAGGTCTCATTCCAAGTCAGACTTGCTGACTTCCTTAACCTCCCTGGCGGTATGATTATGTCAGATTTTTGCGACTAAAAGCGGTACATTATTTTGCATGGAAATTTGGTTATTGTAGGCCTGTAATTATTAGGAATAACTCACTTAAATCTGTCCATACAAGAGTCTAGTAGACATCCCGGGTATGATAAATTTTGAAACACGAAATCATAAATTATAATATAATAAATAACTATAAATAATTATTAAAAATAATAACGCAATAGTAATAAAAAAATATTCAATAATGTAATCAAATGGAAAACACTGAAATTTGCAGAATTGTCGCTGTCGTCACTTTCAGTGTCTGATGATAAATTTCCCCACAAATCAGTATCACTCAATTCCGCAAATGATTCTTATTTACTATCGCTGTTTACTAGCTGATCAAAAACCACTACTGGCGTAAAGGGACGCTTTTTGGTTGCCATGGACATTCTCAGTTTCCAGGCAGAAAGAATGACATATATGATATAAAAGTGCATGCAGGGCACTGGGCAAACCAATAGGGACAAAGGGGATGTGAAATGATTTCATAAAGTAATGTAATCTTACAGATCACAGTGTACTGTATGTTTACTGTGTGTTTCACTTTTTGAATTTGCCGCTGGTCTCCGCCCCCGTGCGACACGACGCTCGCAGGGAACGAAGCCCGGCACAAAGAGGCATCAGGTGGAGGACACAGCCCACAGACACAGCGGGGGGACATTGCTGGATCCAAGGGACAAGGTGAGTAACGCTGCCTGGATCCAGCGATGGAGTTACCGCTCTTGGTACAGAAAATTCACCCCGAGCCCCACTCTGGAATACCGCCAGGGGGATTAAGCCACTAATAACACACATTATTACAAGTATAAACTCAACTCACAATGGTTTGCTAGCAAAGACAATATGTGAGTTAATTAACAATGGGACAGACATGCTTTGCAGAAAACACATAACCCCTTAATACACAGAGGAAGAGACCACCAGTAACAGACTGTCCAGATCCTACATTGAAGACCATGGGACAGAGATCAACGTGACCAGCTCTTTCAATGAACATGTATAGTTCAGAATCATAAATCCAGGATAGTCGTCATATATTTATAGAGGGATATTGTCGATAAATATTACTTTCCCATCTGAAGTAATCCAAACCACATTCTCGGTGTCCATTAAGTAGTTGCCCATCCTTTTCTATGTCATTCTGGGCCCCTAATAGACACCGGTTAACTTAGACCTAGGATGGGCCTGTGGAGCTGTTTCTCGACATCTCTAAAGTAAGCTGGGTTCCATGAGCCCCCCCCCCCCCACCCAAAGTGACTCCCATCACCTTATGCTCTTGACAGACTGCATCATATGTCGTTTTTTTGTTTTGCATAGTTGACTATAGTTACACCTTGATGCATTTTTCATCTGTAGTTTCACGCTATAGTTTTTCTTTTACCCATTATTTCACTGTAACACCCAATTTTCCTACAGCCTATACATCTGGAGCTGCTATAGGATGCACGGCATGTAGAATGGGACAGGACAAGGATTTATCACCTCTTAAAATGTGTAATACATAATAAGGCCTGTTGTCTTTCCTATCCTTCACATTTGCAGTATATTGCGTTCTCCACAATCTGTCAGATGCAAACATCAGAATGGAATAGAATAGAAAACACAAAGGGTGAACTTTTCAGAAGTCACAAACTTTTTTTCTTCGAGGTGCGTGGGGAGGGCGGTGAGACACTGACATTTCCAGCTGCGGCGTGGTGACGGGGGAATGTCAGATCCAACTTGCTTTCCTTATTTTATTATCTTCAGCGTGAAAAGTGCAAGTGGTCAGAAACGGGCAGCGCGGCTCCGAACACAGGTGATAAAAGCCTCCATCGCCAAATTAATCTCCCACTTAGCGGCGGAGCAGGTCGTTAATTGTTCTCTCTGCTTGCTGTTGATATAATGTGGAAATTTTCATTCCCCATTCAAGACGTGGGGAAGGTTGTAGCCCGAAAATGTTAAGATTTGCATTTTTATTTGTTGATTTATTTAAAGGACAGCCTCTCCCGGCAATCCATCACCACGGTGACACCCCGAATATGAATAATGTATTGTGGACTTGGCGGTTACAATGTGTAATAAGCGCCGGGGACAGAAGCAGAATCTTAAGCACCCTGCAAATGTAATATTTATCGACTCATAAACTTTATTGCTTTCGAGGTTCAATAATACTGACCACAGAACATTAATATCACTTATCCCGGTTTTATTTAGGGCACTTCGGCAAAATAACCAGTCTGTTTAATGCTTACTGAAAAATAATTTAAATTTACAGCGTTCGAGGAGCGGGATGGAAGGCGCTTAATTGTGGAGAGCGTGTGTACGCCGCTTCCTCGAATCCGGTCACCTTACGGTTTTTCTAACATTTCTTAATTAAACCCTGAATAGATTTTAATGTACTGCGTGTTAACGGTGTGTTTTGGCTCTGTGCACAGTGTGAATCCAAATAAAGCTTTGTGGCATCCATTGCATCTTAATGAAGATAAAAATGTGGCCTACATAAACATATTGATGTATCTTCTTCATTGTAACACATTAAATAGGGAACTGAGTATTTTTTTTGTGGTTTGTGTTATGGATATCTTATATAGAGTCTAGCCCAAGGCAACTGAAAAAAAAATCTGTTAGTCACTAAAACTTAGCAGAAAAGGGCAGGCAGTCTCCGTCCAAAGGCAAAAAGCATGGTCGTCACCAAAAAAGGACACCGTAGTAAAGCTAATGTTTGAAAAGGAAAGAATAGAACTCCTCACCAACTTCTCAAACACCTTGGGATTATGGATTCATGAGAACCTGAAGAACGATGTTGATATCAGAGCTTGAATCACCAAAGCCAGAGTTTCTGAAGAAACGAAGAACAATCTCCTTTCTAAACGCCAAAAAAGTTTGCTAAAAACTCAAGTCTGGTCCATTCTCGGTTATGGCATGGAAACGTTTCCCTCAAAATGTCTCCCATAAAGAAGATCATAAATCTTAACTATAGTGCTACAGGAGAATCTTGAAAATCTGCTGGACAGACATGGTAACAAATGAAGAGATGTGCTGCAAAGAGTCAATGGAGCCAAACCATGTCTTCTGTTGAAAGAAATATTGGAGAGAGTGCAACTTTTTTTTTTTTTCCATATGGCACGAAACTTGGCTGGAGAGCAGCTTGGCAAGATTGTGGAAGAGCACATGCAAGGTAAAAAAAAAAAGGGAGAAGAGGAATATGGTGGATGCAGGACATTCAGGAAATGACGTGCATTTGTGACGTAAAGCAGATCTTATACCTGCCAAAAGATGAGGCTAATCGGAAAACAATGGTAGATTCAAAGTTCCAAGTTTGAAGTTCAACAAAACTGCAAGCAGTCATGGTAATGGTAACTACTAATTGGGTCAACTCACTTCACTCTTGTGGAAGTGAGTTGACTTACATACATTAAAGACAAAGAGCCTGGTCATAACCAACAAAAGACACACAGTAGTAAAATTAATGCTTGAAAATTAAAGAATAGAACAGATCACCAACTTCTCTCACACCTTGAGATTATGGATTCATGAAAACCTGAAGAACGATATTGAAATCAGAGCTGGGATCACCAAGGCCAGAGTTTCTGAAGAAACGAAGAACAATCTCCTTTCTAAACACCAAAAAAGTTTGCTACAAACTCAAGTCTGGTCCATTCTCGGTTATGGCATAGAAACGTTTCCCTCAAAATGTCTCCCATAAAGATCATAAATCTTAACTATGGTGCTACAAGAGAATCTTGAAAATCTGCTGGACAGACATGGTCACGAATGAAGAGATGTGTTGTAAAGAGTCAATGGAGCCAAACTATGTCTTCTGTTGAAAGAAATATTAAAGAAAGAGTGCAACTTTTTTTTATTTTTCCATATGACATGAAACTTGGTTGGAGAGCAGCTTTGCAAGATTGTGGAAGAGAAATAGCAAGGTAAAAAAAAAGGGAAAAGAGGAACATGGTGGATGCATGACATTCAGGAAATGACATGCAGTTGTGACGTAAAGCAGATCTTATACCTGCCAAAAGACAAGGCTAATCGGAAAACAATGGTGAAAGCAAGGTTCCAAATTTGAAGTTATAGAGAAAAGTCTCGGCAATGGTAACTACTAATTAGGTCAACTCACTTCATCCTTGAAAGAGGACCTGTACTATAGAAATGATGGCCACACAAGGCAAACCCAAGGACAAAGTCATTCACGTTGGCTAGTCATCCCTGCAGCGGACCCTTTCCCATGTCTGACTGCTCTGTGTGGAGATGGCTGTATTGATAAGGGAGCAAGGCCATGCCTCCTCATGTCAAAGCTGTTTGGTGATCTGAAGACTGGTGGGGTAATGATCAAGACGCACCAGGAAAAGTGGCGCACAGAGCCACAGGATCCAATTTACCAGAGTGGGATGGTCTTATTCTATGATGGCCCTACAGTAGGATTGTACTCAAGGAGCAACACATGAGCTTAATGGATGGTGGGCACAAAGCTAGTCTTGGCTTGCCTGCACCCATATGCTAACTATACCAGTTACTACAAATTTCAGTTTAAACCCAATAAATCAGCATTTTTCGACCTTTACCCCAGAGGAACCCATGAAATTTTCAGCTCCCCTGCTAATAAAATAAATTAATCCGTAGTCAATGGGAAGAATGCTTTCTGTACAATGGTGGTTAGTGGGAAGAATGCCACTCATACGAACCACTAAAAGGATCATTAATGTCATGGCACTGGACCCAGAACTATGCAGGCCCCATCAACTGGGAGGCCAATCCGCCATCGTTCAAGGAACCCCTAGAAACCTCTGGAGGAACCCTGATTGAGAATGGCTGCAACAAACAATGGAAAGTTTCTGGAACCAAACAATGTAAAATATAATATTTTACAGTCGCAGCAAGACCACCTTTAGAATGCTGAATAGATAATTGACTGATGTTTGATTCTGAAGTGTTAATAGCGCTGGTCTCTTATGCTCTATAAAATGTGTATCTTCATTCTTCTCTTTAAAGCCCAATAAACAGAGATAGGCAGGTATGTGACCAGATAGCACGTTAGTATGTTACTGGCCGATAAGTGAGATTGACAGCTGACACCAGCAGATGGAGAGAGATTCCGCCAGCTTAGCTTAACAGCGAAAGGGAACTTTCCTTCCCTCATTCCTTTCAAAAGAGGATTTAAAACTGTCGGATCTGGTTGAAAGTGATACACTATACTAGAGCCTTTCAAAGGTGGGATTCAATATTATAGATGGTGTGATAAAGATATAAAAGGAATCAGTGTATTACTAAGAGCTGAATAAAAGGCAACCCCC
>BLSH010457058.1:31527-44541 GCA_018402905.1 Glandirana rugosa | reverse complement strand
ACAAAAAGTTTAGCTGCTGACTTGTAATAAATGGCTACTCACCTGTCCCACGGTCCAGCATTGCGGTCGCCTGATGCACCTCTCCCCTCCCCGGCGCTGGCATAGCAAGTGTGGGTGCCCAGCCGTGGCTTCACGGCCGGGCGCACGCTGCGCATGCGCTAGCTGCTGTGAATGACCGGGCAATCTTCTGGGATCTATCACATGTCCCAGAAGATTGCTGGGGGGGGGGTGAACTTCCTTCCAGGAGAGGAAGTGGGACCCTGTGAAAACGGGGTCTCTGGTCCCCCCCAAAAATGACATGCCAATTGTGACATGTCAGGGGGTCACCTACACTTAAAGCGGAAGTGATTAATGCACTGCTTCCTCTGCCTGATAGGGTTTTATTTACTAAAGGCAAAAAGACTTGCAGTTGCTCCAGAGCTTAGTAAATGAGGTAGAGATTCACTTTGCAAAGAACACCCAATCACATGCAAGGCAAAAAAAAAATCTAATTTTTGCTTGCACATGATTGGGCGATGGAAGTCAGCAGAGCTTCTGCTCATTTACTAAGCTCTGGAGCAACTGCACTTTGCAAAGAGCACAGTCTATTTGCCTTTAGTAAATCATCCCCATAGTCTCCCCAGATTTGGAGTGAGATTCGATGATGTCACTACTGTGCTGCTCATTATTCTTGCTGGAGAGGAAGCTGTACCTGTTGATCTGCATTGCATGGATCTCCTGGCTTTTGCTCTATGCATTCTGTGTATCTGTGCTTCTCTACCTCTGTTGCTGCTTCTTGGTCATCACACCAGCAGTCATCAGGGGTCAGCTGAGTCATGACGGAGTGAAGCCCCGTCTCTACCAAGATGGCTGCCTCCACACGGAGACGCAGTGCAGAACAAGGCATAAGAAGTCAGTGATTGGGAAAGATTAGGTGCAGGGAGACCGCAGGCAATACCAGTGAGCAGCCTTTTGCCCAACATTTTTTGGAGACATCTTTCACAGTAGAGGTCATTTTTAGAAAGTATGGCCAAAGCTTTTTTGGCCATACTTCTCTTGCAGGTCACAGTAGTGCATTTATTTGAGCTCTCCTGTTACCCAGGATCAGCCGACAGCAGGCTAATGGGCGGCACAGTAGTGTAGTGGATAGCACTTTCGCCTGGCAGCAAAAAGGTAGCTGGTTCAATCCCAACCACCAAAACACTACCTGCCTGGAGTTTGCATGTTCTCCCTGTTCCTGCGTGGGTTTCCTCCAGGTACTCCGGTTTCCTCCAAAGACATGCTGGTAGATAAAATTAGATCCTGTCTAAATTGGCTCTAGTTTATTATGAGTTATGGATCTTAGATTGTAAGCTCCTTGAGGTTAGGGACTGGTGTGAATGAACAATATATATGTAAAGCACTGCATAAATTGACAGCGATATATAAGTACCGGAAATAAAAAAAAAAAATGTCCATTGTCAGCTGACATCACAGAGCCGCTCAAGGCTGTGGAAGGATCCCGACAATAATATCAGGATCCCCCAGGTACCTGATCAGCTGCTGGCTCAGCGTGTCCCTTAGAGCCTGAGCCAGCTGCTCCCGTCCCCTCCGCAGCCCAGCACTCCAGTGCTTTCAGGAGGGGCAGAGCAAAGGGCAGCAACCAACAGTCACCACTCTCGCTCTGAGCGGGCCGAGAACTGAGCGGTCAGTTGTGGGAGACCGCTACAGCATCACAGCAATGCTACAGCAAGGAGGTGAGTATTTTTATTATTTTTTTAAATAATCTTTTAAAGGAATTCTAGATTATTTTTCAGCAACTTCTTTTGTGTTATTGCAAAGTTTATCTGATAGTTTTTCATACTTGCTGTGCTGAATTTTCATGAGCATATTTGTATAGGTGATTGCTCTCGCAATATACGGTACAATCTGTGTCTTTGCCAAGTGTGTTCTGTGACAAAATCAGTTACAGGGTAAGCCATTGAGAAAGTGCTGTGTTTGGGGTGGACAAATTAGGCAGCTCTTTACAGAGTATGGAGGACCATGAACATCAGTCCCTGGCTTAGAGGGACATACGATAGAAGGCCTCTATGCACCCTTCAGAGCCAGTTTGGGTGGAACAAGTAACCAGTCACTATGGTTTTGGCTTGTGGAAGCCAGAGAACTGGGAAGTACCCCACACACACAAAGGAGGTTTGTAAGAACATCATACAGGTATTTGGGTCGATGACCAAAGGAGTTCATTCCTTATCCAATCAACCTTTCCTCTGCTTTTATCTGGCCCTTGGGGGTACTTTTCCTCCCAGTGATGAAAGACACTATTCCTCCCACTGACACCAACAATGGGACATCATTACTCTTATGGACACCAACAATGGGGCACTATTCCTCCCACTGACACCAACAATGGGACATCATTTCTGTTATGGACACCAACGATGGGGCACTATTCCTACCACTGACACCAACAATGACAATGGGACATCATTTCTGTTATGGACACCAACGATGGGGCACTATTCCTCCCACTGACACCAACAATGGGACATCATTTCTGTTATGGACACCAACGATGGGGCACTATTCCTCCCACTGACACCAACAATGGGACATCATTTCTGTTACGGACACCAACGATGGGGCACTATTCCTCCCACTGACACCAACAATGGGACATCATTTCTGTTATGGACACCAACGATGGGGCACTATTCCTCCCACTGACACAATGGGACATCATTTCTGTTACGGACACCAACGATTGAGGCACTATTCCTCCCACTGACACAATGGGACATCATTTCTGTTACGGACACCAACGATGGGGCACTATTCCTCCCACTGACACCAACAATGAGACATCATTTCTGTTATTGACACCAACGATGGGGCACTATTCCTCCCACCAATGCCAGGACCATTTCAAATCCCAATGACCACAGTCGGGGCCCCCTAAAGTCTGAAGGACAGTAAACTGGCCCTTTGTTTAGAAAGTTAGGAGTTTCTCTGCTCCAACACACTAAGCTTAGTCCTTAAAAAGGTGTCTAAAGCCTCATGCGCACAGGACATTTTTGCAGCTGCTGTTGGGGGCATTTGACGTTTTTTTTTAACTGCCTCTAAAATCCCCTCCATGTTAGCCTATGTGCCCATACACACATAAACTGCCAGAGGCGTTTAGGGGCAGTAGAAAAAAAACGACAGCCTGTTCTTCCAGGAGCAGTAAAAATGAAAAACTCCAAAAATGCGGCAAAACGCGTCAGCCGCGTTTTTAGGTGTTTTTACATTTATAGGGAATATTTTTAATGGAAAAACTTAAAAAAAACCCTAATGGCATAACGAGCGGTTTTGGCGCTGCTGTAGCGCTGACGTTTTTAATACGTCCTGTGTGCACGAGGCCTTAAAATAACCTGTGCTTTACCATCCAGGACAAAGCCACATCTTTACTGTAAAGCAGATCTCCACCGGGAGCGAAAGGAAAGCCCCCTGTGATCTACAAGCTCCTGGAATCATTGCTTATGCAGGGCTATGGCCCCTTTGTGACTGCACTGGTTTGGCCCAACACCGCCACATTGGGTGGCCCACCTATTCCTCAACCAGAAGGGCTGAGCTGTTCCATCATCACCCAGCACTGAACTGAGCAGCAAGGGGATCTATAGCAATTTAAGCCAAACCTTTGCTCTGGGAGGGTAGGGAAAGTTCTCTTTAAATAAATAAAAATGGGTGGGGATGGTAGCTTGTTTTCAGGGTCTGAATTGCAGGCCTTTGGCAGGAAAGTTACCCGTCTTGTTATTTCGTTGTATTCTTTCCATTTCAGAACACAAAAATCAATATGCACAGCTCTCCTTATAGACTGCTGACCTATCACCTGCCTGAAGAGCTGGCAACATTGACTCAATCAAGGCTGCTGCAAGATCATGTCTGTTGGTTCTCAAAGCCTCCAGGTTTCTTTTAATTGTAGCGGCACATTGTTATGACTGGCAGAAACGAAACTAAGCTTAACCCTACTGCCACCCCCATTCTAAAACGCTTCTATCTACTCTGTAAAAGGAAAGATTACTATACTTTCCTATTCTGAAGTCACACAATCTCCCCGGTGGTGGCCCCATTTTAGAGGGGAGCGCATCGACAACGGCTGCAGACCACATGCAATGACGTCACCCATAGGCTTGCTATGGGGCATCTGTTATCGGCACTGGGAACCAAACCAGAGCAGCTTCAGAATAGGTAAGCCTAAGCAATCCGAGCGGAAGTTCTCCTCTCCCCCCTCCTTCCCTGCAGTTTTTTGGGGCACGTCACAGGTCATAGAAGACTGAGGGTCCAAGCACAAAGCGCAGCGCTGCTCGTACAAGTGCAGAGGGCAGCCGGCTGCCCACAGTTGTGATGCCGGGAACCTTGAAGACTGGTGAAGAACTAGCCCGGGTGAGGACGACACTTGGATCCCTGGACAGGTAAGTGTCTTTTTGTTAAAACGGTTGTATCCTGGTTGTAACAAAAAAAAAACCTGCAAGACAAAGGCATAATGAGCTAGCCTACTAGCTCATTATGAAATAACTCAGAACGAAGATCCGTCAGGGCTCCTCGGTCCCCTCTGAGGGAACGGGCATCTTCCCTCAGATGTTGCTTCTGGGTACACCGCTCCAGCCACTCACTCCTGCGCGGGAGCTCGTGTATCCATCAAGGTCCGGCGCTGTGCGCCGGGACATCACTGCGCATGCGCCGCTGACGTCAGCGGCCACTTGCAGGTTTAGGAGATATTCATTTTACCTACAGGTAAGTCTTTTTATAGGCTTACCTGTAGGTAAAAATCACATTGGAGAGGATACAACCACTTTAAAGTGGAGTTCCACCTAAAAATGGAGCTTCCGCTTAAAGCACTCCTCACCCCCTTACATGCCACATTTGGCATGTCATTTTTTTTGGGGGGTGGGGGGGGGGTGTCCCCAGTTTTCAGAGGGACTTCCTGTCCCTCTTCCACATTCTGCCTCTGGGCCGCCTAGGTGACTCCTCCTACGTGGCCACTCTCTCCTGGCAATATTCTGGGACACGTCACAGGTCCCAGAAGATTGCCTGGCCACTAGGGATGCGCAGTGCGACTCGTGCATGCGCAGTGGGTGCCCGGCCGTGAAGCTGGGCCCGGTGCCCACACTAGGAATGGCGGGGCCGTCGGGAGGAGGGGGGAGACGAGCGAGGCTTCGGGTGCAGCCATTGCTGGACCGGGAGACAGGTAAGTTACCGTTTATTAAAAGTCAGCAGCTACACTTTTTGTAGCTGCTGACTTTTAATAAACAAAAAAAAAAACGTGTGGAACTCACTTAGTGTGTGACTATAAGAACCTCCAATCTTCTGTTTTCACAAGATTTTGGGACTGTTTCTGGGAATTTATGCCCATTTGTGAGGTCCGGTACTGATGTTGGATGGGAAGACCTGGGTCATAGTCTGTGTTCCAATTCATTGTAAAGGTGTTCAGTAGGGTTAAGGTCAGGGCTCTGTGCAGGAAGCTCAAGTTCCTCCACACCAAACACTTCATACCACATCTTTATGGAGCTGGTTTGGTGCACAGGGACATAGTTAAGCTGGAACATAAAGGACTTCCCCCAAAAAGCCAGTTACTGATGATCGATGAGAACAGCTGGATCACAACTTGTGTTCCAGTTCATCCAAAAGGTTTTCAGTAGGGTTGATGTCAGGGACACTCAAGTTCCTCAACATCAGACTCCTCAAACATGGTCTTTATTGAACTGGATTTGTAGACAGGCACAGCCATGCCGGAGCAAAAAAGGCCTTTCCCGAACTGTTACCACAAGGTTGGAAGAGCACAGTCCTTTAAAATGTCTTTGTATGCTGTAGTATTTGACAGTACCCCTCCCTGGAACACCTGAACCCAATCATTTGGAAGGATCTAATCCTACTTTTGGCCATATAGTGTAGACTTTTAAAGTATATTTTGATGGGAGAATAAAGTGGTGAGATTTTGCTTCTCTGACTTATATTCTTAACCCCTTGCATTTATTAGAACAAACAAAAGCTCCTCAAACTGGCCAAAACAGAGGTAAATGGCAGGTCCTCTTGAAGGTTGTTGCATTGTGTGTGGGATTGCTCGGGATACGTCTCTAGGGGGAAGGAGGAGACGGAAGGTAAAGTAAGCGACTGGAGAGTGTTGCCAAGTATTCCTGACTTTACATCTGATCCCCTGCAGGTCCCTGAAAGACCTACAGAAGTACAGCATTGTTCCAGAGCTCCTCTGTTGTCTCATATCGTGATTCATTACTCTCTGGTGGTATGGCAGCATGCTGTGACTCTGTTGCTGGCTTTGTAGGAGCAGTTTGTGTGATAACGTTCAGCATTAGACCCTGCAGCATCCCTGGTTAATATATGGCTTCACTTTTATCACCTGTTTTACCCTGGAGCTCTTTCTAAACCATCTAATGTATTCTCTTAGCTGTGCTAAGCCTGTTTTCCTTTGCACACCCTGTCCATTTAACCTGATCGAAACAGACCACGAAGTGACTATACCCGTGAACGGCAAAGTAATAGGATTAGTTCACCTCCCTCCCCAGCACCATACATACCCCTTCACTCTTCCACTCTGCTGTTCAGCCATTGCGGTTGAAGAGAAATTCCCAGCATTTCTGGATATGGGGAAGCATGTGACTCTCCCAACAGCAGGGGATTGGCCCAGTGTTGTCACACGGGGCAGGGAGAGAGTTCACAGTCCTGTGTAAGCTCTGATAAGGAAAGAAAGCCATTTGTGATCTTAATATTACTTATTTCAGACCACTAAATGGAGCTAAGGGGAGCAAAGTATAAGGGTGTATATTCTGCATTGGACAGGGTTGTTGAAAAGCTTACTTTAAAGTCATGCTGAATGAGCCAAGATCTCTAAAGCGTGGTAAAGTGGCGAGCAGAGTCAAATGGAGCCCACTCAAAGCACTTGCTTAGACCTTCGGTGATCTTCTGGAGCACCCTGGGACCCCTGAATCTTGTGGAGCTCTAATATGTATTTTTGATACTTCCAAGTAAAGTTCCAAGCTGGCGTGTCCTCTTCTGCTTCCCACACCCATCCTATTGGCTCAACACTGTAATGGACTGAACTATTGGCAAGTAGAATGGGAGCGGAAAAGCAAATTAGAACTCACAAGTTTCTGAGCTCCAATAGGTGTTACTGAGGATCATTGAAGGTGTATGCAGGCACCTATATTTTGGCTGCATTTTACTCTAGGAGACATTCTACCAGTTATATAGTGACAGGTTTTCTTTAGTGTAGACCAGTCATAAAGCTTCAAACCAATCAACTGATGCACACCCAGTGATTTACATGCCAAATGATCAGTAGATTGAGTTATCCTTTTGAACAGTATCTTAACCCAAAAATGAAAATGTAATTTATTGCTGCTTACCAGTACTTGTAAGTGGTGGCTGTGTCTTCTTTTTTTCTTCCTTCTCCTTCCTCTACCATCCTTTTTTGTCTTCTTCCTTCCTCCTCCTTTCTCTTCTGTCATCTTCCTTCCTCTTCTTCCTCTACCATCCTTTTTGTCTTCTTCCTCCCTCCTCCCTCCTCCTTCCTCTTCTGTCGTCTTCCTTCCTCTTCTGTCGTCTTCCTCCCTCTTCTGTCGTCTTCCTTCCTCTTCTGTCGTCTTCCTTCCTCTTCTGTCGTCTTCCTTCCTCTTGTGTCGTCTTCCTTCCTCTTCTGTCGTCTTCCTTCCTCTTCTGTCGTCTTCCTTCCTCTTCTGTCGTCTTCCTTCCTCTTCTGTCGTCTTCCTCCCTCTTCTGTCGTCTTCCTCCTCCCCCTTCTTCTTTCCCTTTCTCCCTTTCCTCCTTCTTTTTACTCCTCTTTACTCCTTCCCTTTTTTTTCCTTCCCTTTCCTCCTCCCATTTCTTCCCTCCCTTTCCTTCCTTCCCTTCTCCCCTTTCTTCCTTTCTCCTTTTTTTCGTCTCCTTCCTCTTCTTCCTCTATCGTCCTTTTTGTCTTCTTCCTTCCTCCTCCTTCCTTCCTCTTCTGTCGTCTCCCTTCCTCTTCTGTCGTCTCCCTTCCTCTTCTGTCGTCTTCCTCCTCCTCCGTCTTCTTCTTCTTTCCCTTTCTCCCTTTCCTCCTTCTTTTTACTCCTTTTCGCCTTCCCTTTTTTTTCCTTCCCTTTCCTCCTCCCCTTTCTTCCTTCCCTTTCCTCCTCCCTTTTCTTCCTTCCCTTCTCCCCTTTCTTCCTTTCTCCTTTTTTTCGTCTCCTGCAGATAATGCACTTCCCATCCCTGGGTGGCTATGCTCACTTCTCCCCTGTATCTTTGGAAGCAGCCATGGTTGCCAGCTAGGCTGGGCTTTAAACATGTCTACCTTTTGTTCATCTCTATTACAGTGAGGGATGATGGGATTTGTAGCTTACAGAAAAAAGATAACCGTGTTTGTGCTTCCACTTCATCTCCCAGTAAGTGACAAGTACAATATATCTGGCAAGATCAATAGATCTTTTCTGTAATTGCTGAAAGGGCTCTTAGCCTGGAAAAAAAAGAATACAAATGCAACCACCACATCTACGGACTGGTATGCTGCATCAAATTGCTTTTGGGTTTTTTATTTATCCTTTACAAGTGATTATGGGATATGCTAGGAACATTTTCTGGACAGGTCAGAAATGGCGGCTGTATAATAGGTGAGATATTTTCCAAAGCACAGCAGACTTCTGTCGAATAATCTCATGGGAGAAGGTTTCCAGCTGCTACTCTTAAGTCTCCTTTAGTGTAAATTGGCAGATAACAGAATTACATAAATGTCAAATACCAGTGTGGACATTTGGGAACACTACTAGCTTTGTATATATGCTTCAAGATGAGTGGCCCTTTAACTAGCCCAATAGCAATCCCTGTATTGTCTTTCTGTGCACATATACTGGTGTCAGCGGAGGAGAGAAACGTGAAATGCCTTTGCCTTGCTGCGATCTGAATGGACCATCTGACCCATGTCACGGGCATCCGGGCTCACAGCCGACAGTAAATTGCCACCAGCGATGTGCCGTCTAACCCTTGACACGCCGACTTCTCTGTACCTGCCAGACAGTCAGCATTGTTTACCCAGAGTCCTCTAGCTGCCTCTAATTGGCTGCTCCGTCATAAAATGCAGCCACCTGTCATATTGCTTAACCTGCATGCGAGGGGAGACGGCTGTGCGCTTTGTTGAAATGCCAAGGAGCAGAGAGCTACACATTAGGAAGGACGCATTATCAGCCATTTAAAAAAAAAAAAAAAAGTAATGACTCCCCGGACAGGCGAGCAGGCAGCCAGTTCTCCGTCATTTTGTGCCGAGAGCGCCGGGGGCTCTTCAAATTAAGCAGGATGGGTGAACTTCTCCGGGGTTGTTTATGTCGTCTTATTAGCAAAAGCTGACAGTACAGCGAGCGCGGGGACTGGTCTGTGACATCTCACTGTTTACCATAAGTCCTGGAATTACTGAAAGCTATCCGGGCTTCTCTTACGACAGGGCTGCGTTTACTAACTAGGGCTATGCTGCCGCTCAGTATAAAGCATGCACTCTTCTTCCTCTAAGCAGGAGATGCTCCCCTCGAGACTCATTTATGAAGCCATTTTAGGGTCAGTTCACGCCACATGCAATCCAGTGCGTGTTTTTTTTTTTATGCATCAAAAACGCATGGAAAGTAGGTTATATGGTTTTCAATGGCATAGTTCACACCAGCGCAGTCAGTTTCAGTGCGTTCCAGAAAAAAAAATAAAAATAGAACATGCTGCATTTCTTCTGCACTGAACTGTATTGGAATGTGGTAAAACGTATCAGACACACCGGAAAGCGTAAAAATGCCCTGGAACTGGCCCTTTATGGTTAAGAAAAAAAATGTGTCAAAATCATGCATGCTGAAAAGCACCTGGAATGCATCCGGACTGCGTTTCTATGGTGTGAACTGGACCTTAACTGGTTCCCGACCGACTCGCATACTTTTAGTGCTGCAGAGAGGCAGCATCCTGCGACTCGCTGTCTATAAATGGCGGCTCGCGCAGTAGCGGGTAGGAGCGCGTCCTTGTGCCCGCTGCACTCTACAGAAGTGTGGCCCCGGCTCGGGCGGAGTCTATCACCACCGGCGAGCCATGATTGCCAGGCACAGAAGAAAAGCGGCGAACCGCCGATCTAAACACGGCGGTTCCCCACGCTTTCAGTGGGCATTTAAAAGATCTACTGATCCCTGTCACTGGGATCAGTTAGATCCTCTCATGCCCCTGGCAGCCCAGCCCCCACACAGTTAGAGCACGCCTAGGGAACACAGTTAACCCCTAGAGCCCCCTGCAGGTTAACCCCTTCACTGCCAATGACATTTATACAGTAATCAGTGGCTATTTACATTTCTGATCGCTGTATAAATGTCATTGATCCCAAAAAAGTGTCAGAAATGTCCGACATGTCCGCTGCAATATCACAGTCCCGTAAAAAAATCACAGATCGCCGCCATTACTAGTAGAAAAAGAAAAAAATTGTAAAAGCGGCAGAAATTCTCATAGTATGTAAACGAGGCAACTTTTGCGCAAACCAATCAAACGCTGATTGCTAATTTTTTTTTTAACCAAAAATATGAACGAGAATAAAAATTGGCCAAAATCGATGAATACATATTATTATTTTTTTTTTTTTTTTTTTTTTCGGTATGTATTATAGCAAAAAGTAAGAAATGTTGGGGTTTTTTTTTTTGCGAAATTGTTGCTCTTTTTTTGTTTATAGCGGCGATCAGAAATGACGCAGAGGGGATCAAATGCCACCAAAAGAAAGCTCTATTTGTGGGGAAAAAAGGACGCAAATTTTGTTTGCGTACAACGTTGCACAACCGCGCATTTGTCAGTTAAAGCGACACAGTACTGAATCGCAAAAGTGCTCTGGTCCTAACGTGGGAAATCCTTCCAGTCCTTAAGTAGTTAAAGTGTATCCCAACCCAGGGGTAGCAGCCTTGCCACTTCAAAGAAAAATGAACGCGTCGCCGACCTCCGCACCTCAACGCGCCGAACCCGGGAAGTGACATCTGCCTGTTGCCAAGAAGTCCCTCAGATGCAAGCGCCGAGAGCCACCAACACTGGCCACCAGCAACCCTGCAGACATCTCCCCTGCTTCCATCTCCACCCCCCGGGATGCGACTGAGAACTCTTCTCCCTTGATGCCTGGAATTTATCCCTGATGTGCTTGATGCAAGTCGCTGTTTGTGGGTAGACTTGCTCTTGGTTTTAATACATTTCTCATACAGCTACACTTAGAGAGCCTGTGTTTCTCTTCTTGTTTTAACCTCGCCACTTTAGTTGATGTGGAACTACAAGACCCATGAGGCATTGCAAGACTAACAGCCACACGCATCATGGGAATTAGTAGTTCACCACAGCTTAAAGCGGACCTTCAGTCGTTTTTCAACTTTCCATCTATTCGATCTTTTTCCATTGTTTGAACTTTGGATAGTAAAACATTTTTTCTCTGCCAGTAAATACCTTATACAGCCCACTTCCTGTTTCTTGTCTGGTAAAATGCCTCGGCGTATGACATCATGCACAACGCTCTCCCTCGTGAGAGTTTGCCAGGAAGGGAGGGGGGGTGAGTCATAAGAGGGCAAATTAAAACTGCATAACTGGAGGTGTGCCTCTGTGTGTCTGTATAAATCCAGGAAGTGAACAGGCTGCAGTTTCAGCTGCCCACAGTTAAAATGGCTGCAGCCAGACTCAGTGGAGGGAGATTTCTGTGGCATATTTGGCAAGCACAGAATCACAGTATACATAAAATAATATGCAAAGTGGTTGGAGGGAAGCTTCAGAATGGCAAAAATGTTTTTATTACAAATTATGTGAGCAGACTGCAGTTCCTCTTAAGTGTCAAGGATGTCTACCCCCTGTGCTAACCCAAGAACTTCAACCTAGAGATTTCCCCCACAGTACTTTTACCTGCTGCAAGGTGTCATCTAATGGTCAACATCATTCTACAGATTTCCTCTGAAGCCACTCCCAGCCTGTGGCTGGACAGTGAAAGGAGAAGCAGCACAGTGATGAGCTCATCTGTGCTGCTCTGCTTTCACCCCTACTTCTTTTTCATATGAACTGTCTGGCTCCTTGTGCTGCTTCTTTCTCCCACACTCCAGCCCTGCTGTAGAGGGATTGCAAGTGGCTGATACCAGGTCATAGTCAAGTACTAACACTGCTGGTATTTGGAAATACAATTGCACTAATTTGTGTCTTTGGTATATATCCTAGAGCTGGGCTCATTAGTTATACCCCCCCTTTTTTTTTTTTTTTTTTACCCGCGGATCCTATCAGTGACACACTTCCTGCCTAAGGTGACAACGCTCACTCGCTGTACTTATAGAGGGGCAGTGTTGTCTCCCTAGAACAGGAAGTTTTAGGACTCCCTTATAAAACAGGGAGAGGTGATTTTGTAGTCCACAGAGCTAGGAGCGATGTAACTGAAGAGCACAGCAGGTTTCAGCCTTGACGATCCTAGAACAGACCACACTAGACTACATTGATAGTGGTTATAGGCAGTTTGAGTTGCATTAACGCTTGCTCACTGTCCTCTCCCCACTTGTGTGGATGGACTGGTATTTTAGGGTTTGGGGGCATTTTGATGCCTCCTTCTATGAAGTTTGACCTAGTGCTTTATATATGGCCAGGCTGCGGACCTTCGTGTATTTTAAAGCTGATTTCTCCTACGTTCACTGACAGACGCAGCTCTTCTTGACTTTGTGGGTTTTATGTTCGTCTTACCAGGAGTTAACTAGGCAGGGAAAGAATTCAGCTGGCCCCTCCCTTCACCCCTCTCCTGTCACTCGTTCGCAATTACGTTGAGTTTGACGGATATTGGTGATAGTTACATCAGATCACACCAGACAAGATCCTAGCAGTTCCGACTTTGGACGACACGAGAAGTCAATGTAGCGAGGATCGAGACACCTGATGTTTTAGTGGAGAGGGACAAAATATTCCCTCAGGATTTTGAAGGACAAGATCCCTCTGTTGTGACGGGGAGATATTCATGTCGCTCACTCGCAACAGTGGAATCCGTCCTTCACACAGTGACTATCCTAGGCGCCCATTTTT
>BLSH010457058.1:13393-28183 GCA_018402905.1 Glandirana rugosa | reverse complement strand
TTTTATTATAACTTACCGTAAAATGCTTTTCTCCGAGTTCACTGACAGACGCAGCACCCACCCCTCTGGGCTCTGTTTTGGTACGGCTTGTGTACAAACTGGAGAGCTCCTCTGTGAGGGGGGGTTTTAATGTAGGAAAGGAGGACGGCCCCCAGGGGAGGGGCCAGCTGAATTCTTTCCCTGCCTAGTTAACTCCTGGTAAGACGAACATAAACCCCACAAAGTCAAGAAGAGCTGCGTCTGTCAGTGAACTCGGAGAAAAGGATTTTACGGTAAGTTATAATAAAATCCCTTTTTACTGCCGTTAATAGTATGCAAACAAACCCTCACTGACCTTTGTAGCTGCAGCCACTGTGGCACAATTCATCTCCAGAGTTCAGTCTGGTCTTCCAGCAGCTCTGCTCATCTGCTTTTTGGTAAGAAGTTGCAACTCCTTTGCAGAAATTCCAGAGAAGATGAATGGCATCCGATACCCCTCACCACACCCAGTTCAGTAGATCATTGAATAAACCCTCCCTACAGTATACACTATGTCAAGGGCTGCTCCTATCCACATTTTCCTTTTTAACACCTGAGCACTGCATCACAATTGGTTAGCTCTTAGTGCTGTTTCTGCCTCCTCAGTCTCAGCTCTGTTGTACAGGGATACCATTTTAAATTGACCCCTACGATCTCCAGGAGATAAACACTATATTGTCAAAAGTATTGGAACACCTGCCTTTACACGCACATAAACTTTAATGGCATCCCATTCAGGGAGTCTATCCCAAACGCGCTCATCCATGTTTTGCACTGGTGCGCAGTCATGCTGGACCAGGAAGGGGTCATCCCCAAACTGTTCCCACAAAGTTGGGAGCATGAAATTGTCCAAAATGTTTTGGTATGCTGACACCTTAAGAGTTCCCTTCACTAGAATTAAGGGGCCAAGCCCAACCCCTGAAAAACAACTCCACCCCATAATCCCCCCCCCCCCCACCACCACCATATGAGTTGGACCAGGGCACGAAGCAAGGTCCATAAACACATTTTCCCCCCACTCACACACGTCCTGTCCAAATCCCGCGCACATTCCCATAGGTTATGTTTGTTTACTCCTTTTTTGCAGCCACATTATGTCTTCATTAGTCCACACACTAGGTGACCCAGTGGTGTGTCTGGCTCTCCCTGACTGCTCCATCCATTTGGGACGGTGTTTCCCACCTCAGCCCCGTGTCGGGCATCTGTCTCTGGCCCCGCTCTCCCCTGGATATGGGATACACCACCAATGGGTTTCTTTGTAAGTTACAACAACTATGTTTTTTCCAGATTAGCGTTTTTTGCTTATAGAGTTACCATTTACTCATATGTTTATTATCTATTTTAGAACACTCTGTTTGCATCATACTCCTGATGAGTGGCTGTACGCCATGAAACGCGTTGAGTTTATATTAAAGGATGCTCAGATTAATTTGATTACATTATGCAATTCAAAGGCACAGCTTGTGTTTTATGAATATTTCAAGACATCCAAATCAGTTTGTACTGCTTATTATGTCTTTCTCTTGTCTTTCAATATAGATATTTCTCAAGGAAAATATGTGTATATTGTTTCTGTACATGATTGGATTATGTGTATAACATATCATGGTTTTAATAGAAGAGTAATGTACACTTAATTATTTTTATCAATAAATTATGGAAATGCGTTTTGCTAATCAGCAGCACTATACTGTGTGTTACTTAATGACTGGTATCATTTAAAGTCCCAATTTTTCCTCTCCTTGCACATGGATAAACAAGTTTAGGGCGTAGGAACTTGACTGGCCTGCCCTCCGTCTGATAGAACACCTTTGGGATGAATTAGAGCGGAGACTGCGAGCCAGGCCTTCTTCTCCAACATCAGTGCCTGACCTCACATATGTGCTTCTGGAAGAATGGTCAAACATTCCCATAGACACTCCTAAACCTTGTGGACAGCCTTCCCAGAAGAGTTAAAGCTGTTATAGCTGCAAAGGGTGGGCCAACGTCATATTGAACCCTACGGACTAAGACTGGGGTGCCATTAACTTTCACGTGCGTGTAAAGACAGGCGTCCCAATATGTTTATTGTCCTATTACTGCTTGTTGGCCAAACCAAAACGGTTTTCCCAACATAATGGAGATTTCAGTTTAAATGGATGCCGAGAAGATGAAGCACCCACCATGCCAGTAGTCCATTGAGGATCATGCGGCAAGGGAATGAGACTCTTTGGAAGGAAGTTGGGGGAGACTGGTTGGTCTCCTGGGATGTTTTCCTACTGGGGTTGTAAAAACCAGAGGCTGACTCACTGATAACCAGTATAAGTTTTGCAGTTGGCCTGGCCCTTTAGCGGCGGCTGCCGTAGTGCTGTAACTGTGCTATGAAAGGCCTGAAATTTGTTTACCTGACTTGTAGAATTGTGGGAAATAAAAACGTTTATTCTACTAGCAAACACTCGTTATTGCGAAAAGTAATGTCTCCGTCTTGCCAGTTCCAATTCCCTGAACCAATCTGCCAGTTGAGTACCTACCCCGCTCTGCGTCTTTTTTGCCGAGGCGCCTTTCATCACGTAACGCACAATCATGCCACGGTTGTCCCAACGCTCTGGGTAAACCGATGGCGCCTCATTTAAAGTCCCAATTTTTCCTCTCCTTGCACATGGATAAACAAGTTTAGGGTGTAGGAACTTGACTGGCCTGCCTTCCGTCCGATAGAACACCTTTGGGATGAATTTGAGTGGAGACTGTGAGCCAGGCCTTCTTCTCCAACATCAGCGCCTGACCTCACTAATGCGGTTCTGGAAGAATGGTCAAACATTCCCATAGACACTCCTAAACCTTGTGGACAGCCTTCCCAGAAGAGTTAAAGCTGTTATAGCAAAGGGTGGGCCAACGCCATATTGAACCCTATGGACGCAGACTGGGGTGCCATTAACTTTCACGTGCGTGTAAAGACAGGTGTCCCAATACTTTTGACAATATAGTGTATATGTTTATTGTCCTATTACTGCTTGTTGGCCAAACCAAAACTGTTTTTCCAACATAATGGAGATTTCAGTTTAAATGGATGCCGAGAAGATGAATCACCCACCATGCCAGTAGTCCATTGAGGATCATGCGGCAAGGGAATGAGACTCTTTGGAAGGAAGTTGGGGGAGACTGGTTGGTCTCCTGGGATGTTTTCCTACTGGGGGTGTAAAAACCAGTGGCTGACTCACTGATAACCAGTATAAGTTTTGCAGTTGGCCTGGCCCTTTAGCGGCGGCTGCCGTAGTGCTATAACTGTGCTATGAAAGGCCTGAAATTTGTTTACCTGACTTGTAGAATTGTGGGAAATAAAAACGTTTATTCTACAAGCAAACGCTCGTTATTGCGAAAAGTAATGTCTCCGTCTTGCCAGTTCCAATTCCCTGAACCAATCTGCCAGTTGAGTACCGACCCCGCTCTGCGTCTTTTTTGCCGAGGCGCCTTTAATCACGTAACGCACAATTGTGCCACGGTTGTCCCAACGCTCTGGGTAAACCGATGGCGCCTCATTGGATCATCATGCTTCATCCCACCCAACAAGAGAGCCTTGTGCTTCTGCCTCGTCCACCTCGAACAGATTGCCGAGCTCCAAAGTGAATAATATTCCTGATGTTCTCCCGCTGCCCTTTTTATCTTTGTAAAATGATTGTATTGATTTGTTAGGTGCAATGCACGCACTCCAGCACCTGTTCCTATCTATCAGTGCTGCGCCAAGTACCGCTCTTTCTCCTTCGTTAAATAACCCCCTCACTTGTTCTGCACATTATTGGCCCCCAACTCATAAATTCTACCTTATTGCCGCTGTCATTTTTTTTTTTCTTCTTCTGGAGAGATTCTCAGTCTAACCATTGCCTGTGCAGAAAGGGAATAACAATGCAGCTCTGAGTCCTCCGCCAAAAATATTCCTGTTTACCGCTTATTACAAATCTGCTGTTTTTGCTTCAGGATTTGATCAGCCTTGGTTTTTTTTTTCTATAAACAGAGAGCTGCATATATTGCAAAGATTTTTAAGAACCTTTAAGAATCCTGCCAACTTCTATAGGGGTAGTACAGATTCTGTGGGGGTTTTGTTGTTGTTGCAGACTTAGAGGATGTTATTAGTGCAGAGCTTGGCAATCAGTGTTGCAAACCAATTTTTTTGTTACCTAAAGACTCGTCTGCCTAGCAGTAGTTGGGAAGAGATCGCTGTACTGAAACTACAAGGAGTGTTTAGTTCAATCCACCAATAGCCACCTCTGTAACAGGAATTGACCCAAGAACTGCTGCCTTAAACCGGTGCATCCAAAGAGACCATGTTGCTGACCGTGTTTTAGGACAGCTGTTCTCAACCTATTTAACATGGAGGATAATTACTATAGCTACACTGTACCTTAGTGTGATGGTCAGTGGGAAGAATGTTCCTTACATTGGTGATCAGTGGGAAGAATGCTCCTTATATTGGTGATCAGTGGGAAGAATGTTCCTTACATTGGTCATCAGTGGGAAGAATGTTCCTTACATTGGTGGTCAGTGGGAAGAATGCTCCTTACATTGGTGGTCAGTGGGAAGAATGTTCCTTACATTGGTGATCAGTGGGAAGAATGTCCCTTACATTGGTGATCAGTGGGAAGAATGCTCCTTACATTGTTGATCAGTGGGAAGAATGTCCCTTACATTGGTGGTCAGTGGGAAGAATGCTCCTTACATTGGTGATCAGTGGGAAGAATGCTCCTTACATTGGTGATCAGTGGGAAGAATGTTCCTTGCATTGGTGATCAGTGGGAAGAATGTTCCTTACATTGGTGGTCAGTGGGAAGAATGCTTCTTACATTGGTGGTCAGTGTGAAGAATGCTTCTTACATTGGTGATCAGTGGGAAGAATGCTCCTTACATTGGTGATCAGTGGGAAGAATGCTCCTTACATTGGTGGTCAATGAGAAGAATGCTTCTTACATTGGTGATCAGTGGGAAGAATGTTCCTTAGATTGGTGATCAGTGGGAAGAATGTTCCTTACGTTGGTGGTCAGTGGGAAGAATGTTCCTTACATTGGTGGTCAGTGGGAAGAATGTTCCTTACATTGGTGGTCAGTGGGGAAGTATACCCCTCTTACCGATAGCTAAAAAGATCAATGTTATTAGTGGGAGTTTATCAAGCAGAAACTGCTCCTTGCTCAAGGAACCCCTAGCAACCACGGAGTTCCACACAACCTTAGTTGATTAAGGCTGGTCTAGGAAAAGGGACCCTCTGATTCACTAATGCCTTGCCAGAGATACCTACTGCACTCCTTCCTTCCACAGCTGTCAGCAGAGTGCTTGGGGTTGGTTGGTGTCAGGACCTAGAGGTAGCAGTGACGTCTCTCCCTTGGGCCTACAGATTGACCTGAACAGTGTCAAATGAGAGGAGGACCCATGCTCTCCCCTATACCCAGAAGAACCAGGTATTTTGCATCAGCTTAAGCTGAGAAAGGAACGGTGGAAAATCACTAGAGGGACGAGCATTAGTAGTTTGGGTTGGGAGGGTCTTTTCAGACACACTGAATGGGTAACGTGAAATTAAAATGGTCTCTCTAAGAAAAAAAAAAGAACACAACTGCCCTATGTAAAGCTCCAGGTGGGGCATGGTCAGAACATACACATAGTAAAGGATCCTCCCCCTTACTTTGACACCAAGCACTGTGTTGTAGAAGAGGAAGGGCGTCCCATGCTTCCTCGTGAAGGCCTAGGTCAGCAAGGGGAGGGAGGTGGCGGTGGGTATTTCCATACAGGGAATGCAAAACCCATTTAAGGTAAATGCAAGTCAGAAGAATGTCAACTTCTGTAAAAGGCACCATTCAATAAATTCTGCATGATCTCTGAGGCCTGTCAGTCTGATGTCAAGTTGATGCCTTCAATAGAGGCCCTTAGACACCTATTTTGACTTGTTCTCTCCTCTCTTCCAGGTACGAGACTTCTCTCATCGATATGTTAGATGCCATCAGCCCCATCTCTTCCCAGAGGCAGCAAAGACACTACACAGACCTTTACGATCTCAGTATTCTCAGCCCGCCAACCCGTGGATATTCCAAGCCTGCCCGCCAGCCTGTACAGCCAGCGAGGCGTGAACCACCCACCGTCGATACGGAGGAGAGGCGCATGTTGGAGGAAATCTTCTTCATCTGCTGACAGTTTGCCATAACGTAGCCTTCCAGAAGACTGTCCTAACTGTGAGCCTTGCTGTGACCACAACTAAACCATAAACATTCCTGAAGTGCACCTGTCCTCTGAACGCTCTGATGTCGCAGCCATATGTAGCCTTAAATAACAATCGGCCAAAAGAGTTCATTAGAACCCCGGAGCCTTGCATGATAGTGATGAGACCAGTTCTTGTCAGGTGATGGGCTGTCTTCTGTTTAAACTCTTGTTTGTTGGCTTTAGTTATTGCATGGGTGACAGGTACGCTTTTTAAATTGCACCTGAAATTTAGAAGCAGACATGAGCAAACCTAAAACTTCCCCTACTTTTTTTATTTTTCCGAATTATGAAGAGCTTTGTCTTTTTTTTTTAACCTTTGTGGTCATGGCCTTCCCCTTCTTTTTCACACACACAATCCCCATGAGTGTTATTTAAACCCCAAAACATGACATATTTCCAGAAATCGCAGGGCCTATAGAATAAACGAACGGTATTTGCAATTTTTTGGCTGTGCAGTGTTAGCGAACAGTTTTATCAAATTTATATTTCAAATCCTATTGTTGCAAAAAAAACCTTCTAATTATTTAATTATTAAGATCAAAATGAATTAGTTATTAAAATAGATCAAAATTTATTCCAACAAATTATTATTTTTTTTTTTTATAGATTTTTGTTGGAATAGTTTTTTCTTTATGGATTTATTTAAAGAAGACTGAAAAGAAAGAACATACCACTGTGACCAAACACAATCACTAGACCTTATAACGTCAATTCAAAAATATCAGATACATGTATTGTTATAATATCTCCGTACTATAAAACCATTAGATATACCAACACAGGCAGACTGAAAAACTGTACGGAATAAATATTGATTATAAGTATTGATCACACCATGATTTGTTTTTTGGATCAAAGTGCAAGGAAAAGCTTGCTTTCAATTAACTCCATTCAATCAGTTCCCCCGGGTTTTCTCAATTCCAGTCCTCAAGGCGCGCCAACAGGTCATGTTTTCAGGATTTCTCTCAGATGAAACGGCTGTGGTAATTACTAGGACCTCAAAACTGATCAAATCACCTGTGCAAAATAATGGAAAGCCTGAAAACATGACCTGTCGGTGCACCTGGAATTGAGAAACACTGAGTTACACCATACTAAAAGCAGTAAAAGATGTTTCTATAGGACAGAGATCCTCACTATTGTATTATGAGTTGTAGGTATATTCATTTTTAGAAGGAGTTCCTTGAGACAGACCCGTTATTTCAAGGGTTCCTCTGTGTTGAAAAGGTTAACGGCTACTATAGAACAGTGGTCTCCAAACTGCGGCCCGCATGTGGCCCTTTGCTTGACTTTATCCGGACCTTGAGACCCTATTCTTCTCACTGGCTCCAATGATGAGGCACCATTTCTTTCACGGACACCAACAGAGAGGCAGTTTTCTCCCCACTGACACCAACGATGGAGCATTTTTCCTTCCACTGATGTAAACAATTGTGCACTTTTCTTTTCCACTTACACCAATAATGGGGCACTATTCCTCCCACTGACCCCAACCGTGTGACCATATTCCTCCCACTGACCCCAACAGTGTGACCGTATTCCTCCCACTGACCCCAACAGTGTGACCGTATTCCTCCCACTGACCCCAACAGTGTGACCGTATTCCTCCCACTGACCCCAACAGTGTGACAGTATTCCTCCCACTGACCCCAACAGTGTGACAGTATTCCTCCCACTGACCCCAACAGTGTGACCGTATTCCTCCCACTGACCCCAACAGTGTGACCGTATTCCTCCCACTGACCCCAACAGTGTGACCGTATTCCTCCCACTGACCCCAACCGTGTGACCGTATTCCTCCCACTGACCCCAGCACATTTCACTCATACCAACGACGGGGCACTTTTGCTCCCACCAAGGTAAACAATTGGGCACTATTCCCTGCACTGAAAACAATGGGATACTATTCAAACTGCTAATAACCATATACAGTATGTAAATGTTTCTTCACCCACTGGTGACAGTCCAGCCCCCCTAAAGTCTGAAGAACAATAAACTGGCCCTTTGTTTAGAAAGTTTGGAGACCCCTGCTATAGAGGAATTAGAGGGACTCTTACAGTTCTCCTTTCCTGCAAGCCAAAGCTAGGCTAGGAGGACAGGAGAAGCTGAAGCACATATCTTTTGGAACATACACCATCACGGATGATGTGTGAATGGGTCGGACAGGGGTGGAGCTAGGCAGGACAGGGGTGGAACTGGGCGGGGCTGGACAGAGCTGTGCTATGATACTTCGACAACGGTTCTATGAAGTTCCTGTGAGCAGCCATATTCGGCTGCACAGACATATTGTTGTCAGTAAAGCACAGGAGGATTGCTGATTGTCTAGATTAGACCATTGTTTCTAATCAGACAATCAGCAATTGCAATAATGCATGATATAAGCTTTATTTATACCTACTAATCAAGGGAAGATTTTCATTTTTTAACTGGAATTCCACTTTAATAATGAGATTTGGAATATTCTAAAGGAGTCGGTTAATCCCACTGGTTAACCATATACCTAACTAACTCCCTTCTGTGTATATCAGTGTTTAACAAGCCCTAGCCCCACATAGTTGTGCTTTAACCACTTCAGCCCCGGAAGGATTTCCCCCTTTAGGACCAGAGAACATTTTTGCGATTCGGCACTGCGTCGCTTTAACTGACAATTGCACGGTCGTGCGACGTTGTACCCAAACAAAATTTGCGTCCTTTTTTTCCCACAAATGGAGCTTTCTTTTAGTGGTATTTGATCACCACTGCGTCATTTCTGATCACCGCTATAAACAAAAAAGAATGACAATTTTGCAAAAAAAAAAAAATGTATTTCTTACTTTTGGCTATAATACAAATCCGAAAAAATATATATAAAAAAAACAATTTTTTCATTGGTTTTGGCCGATTTATATTCTTCCTAATATTATTGGTAAAAAAAAAAAAAAGCAATCGGCGTATATTGACTGGTTTCCGCAAAAGTTGCGGTTACGAACGAGAAGTAATTTATGGCGTTTTTATTTTTTACTAGTAATGTCGGCGGTCTGCGATTTTTAGTGGGACTGTGATATTGTGGTGGACATGTCGGACCATTTTGACGCTTTTTTTGGGACCATTGGCATTTATACAGCGATCAGTGCTATGAAAATGCACTGATTACTGTGTAAACGCCATTGGCACGGAAGGAGTTAACCTGCAGGGGGCGCTCTAACCATGTTCCCTGTGTGCGTTACTAACTGTATGGGGGGTGGGCTGGCAGGGGGAGGGGAGTGATCGCCGCCCCCATATACAGGGAGCCTGCGATCACATATCCCCCCACCCCTGTCAGAACGGAGATCCGTGTTTTTACATACACGGACCCCCGTTCTGTCACTCCGGGGGAGTAATCGTGAGTAGCCGGCGGACATCGAGTCCACCCTACCTGCTCCCCCGGAACACAGTGAGCGCGCCCTCTCACGATCTGTGATCTCGCCGCCGCCGTCAGGTGATGGCAGTTTGCGATATCAAACCACTTTGCCGCCATCAGGCGGCAGCAGGCTGTCGGCAAGTGGTTAAATATACATTTTAGTGCACACAAACATAATATATTCCCAAATATATTTTGTTGTGGGGTAAAATATAGAACATGAGGTTACCAAAATAGTAGATACCAAGGTCCCCTGACTGCGGGCTGCCTACAGGAGTGGGCGGAGAGCATAGCTGTAGGAGGGGCCCAGCTGGCTCCACCCGCTACAGGCCGCTTGCAGAAAACTACAGGAAGGGGGCGGAGACGAGACCAGTCGCCCTGCACAAGGAGAGAGAGCAGCAGGGAGCGGTCTTTATTACAGGAAGTCTCACACTGGATGACTGCACAGATCTGGAAGAAATACACAAAACGCACCCAGATTCAAGTATTTGCTCAGCCTGGATTTCAGCTTTCACACTTCAAATACACTACAATTTACACACCATTAATAATATTTTCTTCTCCCCTCCTCTGCAATAGAATGTCTGTTACTAAATGACAGGTGCACTTTAAATTCAGCTTTACAGTTGTTCTTCCCTCCGGGTGGCTGCTGTGCGCCCTCAGTGTTTTTATTATCTTGCGGTGGTGGTGATGTGTCATGGATGAGTTTGCTGTATGAAGCATAAGCAGCACTGGCTGATCGACTCTTCCTGGTGCCTTAGTGCCCCGAATATTGTCTAATCACAGCGTGACAACATTGAGTATTATTTTGTAAGATTTATTTTTAATAATTTATTTGAACCATTTTGTAAAGTGTAATTACTTAAAACACCAGGCAGAGATTTGCAACTCTTTGATTTAACGTTAAAGGAGAACTCCAGGCAAATAAAAGAAAATTCATTCCGGTTATATATTCATGTGCAAGTCATTAAATTTTATTTTTTAACTATTCGTACAATGTGTTCTGAATCTTTATTCTAACAATTTCTTGCTCACTCAGAACTAGGTTGGGAATAGTAGGGCCAGCACTGAAATCTAGAGAGCTGTAGCAAGTGATTTTCCTAAAGTGATTGTAAAGCTTTATTTTTTTTTTTTCATTAAAATAATAAACATGTTCTACTTACCTACTCTGTGCAGTGGTTTTGCACAGAGCGGCCTGTACCTTCCTCTTCACGTGTCCCACTTGGCTCCTCCCTCTTATCTGGTGCCCCCACAGAAAGCAGCTTGCTATGGGGGCACCCGAGCCAAGCCCCTGTCCATTCACACGAAGCCGCGACTTGGCCCTGCCCCCTCCGTCTACTCACTGGTTGTGATTAACTGCTGCGGGAGCCCATGGCTCCGGCTGCCGCCAATAGCCAATCAAGAATGTGAGTCCCCAGAGAGGTGCTGGATCGAGGTGCGGTAAGTTTTAGGGGGGGGGGCGCTGCTGCACACAAAAGGTTTTTTTTACCTTCATGCATACAATGCATGAAGGAAAAACGCCTTCTGCCTTTACAACCACTTTAAACATGTTTGTTAAGGATAGGGTTGTACCGATACTAGTATCGGTATCGGTGCCGATACTGAGCATTTGCCCGATTACTTGTACTCGGGCAAAATGCTCCGATGCTTGAACCGATACTTGGGCAACCAGGGGATGATCAGTGCAGCCCTGGGGGGGATTTACAATCACTGATCTCCCTGTATATATTTCATTAAAACAACTGACAGCCGCTTCTCCTCCCGCGGCTTTCAGCTGCTACAATGAAATGTATACAGGGAGTCGGGAGATCAGTGATTGTTAACTCCCGCTGCACGAATCACCCCCCTTGACTGGCTCTGTATCCTTCTCCAGTCCCCCTGTGTCCTCTGATCCCCCTTATTGCTCCGATCCCCCACATTGCTCCTATCCCCCTCTGTGTCCGACGGGTCCCCTTCTGATCGGTCCCTCTTCATGCTCCTCCAGTCCCCCTTGTCCTCGATCTGTCAGGATGGAGAGCGGAGGAAAGAGCCGGTAAATCTGTAATTTATCGGCTCTTTCCTTTTTTGAATGGACAGTCAGTGATCACTGACTGTCCATTCATAAATGCCACTGAGCATTGTAAACTGTGCTTACGATGCTTCAGTTTATGAATGGGGAGGAGCCGCTGTCTCCTCTCCATTCATCTTCAATGCAGCTGAGGCTTCTGAGAAAGGGCCTGGGGAATCTCCATCCTCAGCCCCCTTCTCCCTGTCTCAAAAGAGAGATGTCAGGGGTCTTTTAAGACCCCCCTTATATCTCACCAAAGCCCCCCCCCCCCAACAGGGCTGATAAAAATAAATAAAAGAATTTTATTAAAAAGGTTAAATTGTAAAAATAATAAAAAATAAAAAAACACACTGACATCGTCCACTCCCCCCTTCCCCCCAAAAAAGAAAGCATTGTAAAGTAAATAAATTGTAAAAAATAATAAAATAAAATTGTAATAAAATAAAAATCTACTGACACAGTCCACGCATCATCAGTGCTGCATATTCGTGCCACTGTCACATGCCATTAAAAAAAGAATTTGTATCGGCGAGTACTTGGAAAAAAAGTATCGGTACTCGTACTCGGTCTTAAAAAAGTGGTATCGGGACAACCCTAGTTAAGGACAAAACAATCCCCTTAATCGCCCCCCTTGAGTGATTTGCATTGTAAGGATTTTCTGGTGCAATCATTTTTATAGTAAAAAAGAACAACATCTTGACAAATGTTCACCCGCGCAGGGGTATAGTGCAGAAAGTAAAACAGTGAAGTAACTGCTATTGATATTCGCTATCCACTGGGCGACCACATGGGATAACCCAGGGGTCCATTTCATTTCCTGAGCCTAAGGGCCAGCTAATTGGGGCCCTAGGTGCACAGAGTATCAACGGAGGTAGTTGCATGTAATGGTCCCTTGGATACCCCCGATAAAGGTCGGGGCGAATATTCGGTAGAGATGTACAGAGAATTTGCGGTGAAGCGGCAGTGGCCGCATATCAACTGAAGGCAGCCGTAAATCCAGGATCACCGCAAGGCAAAATAGACCCAGGGTTACAATAAGGAAAGAGATAAGTAAATGAGGGTCGCGAAGGAAGAGGAAAAAAGGGCGGGTTAGTCCTGCAGGAGGGGGCGGTGACCGGTTAGCTCTCAGGAGAGGCCTAGGCTGCAAAGTGGGAAGAGCATAGGACCACCAAGGTGACCAAACGTTAAGGAATTTAGAGTGAGAATTATTTAGTGCCGGTTCACACTTGTGCGATGACAGACATTGCATGTAATTCGCACTGCAGTGCTGTTCACATTACAGGCGATATCTATGCTATGTGATTTCAGCCATACAAATTGTATGGCTGAAATCGCATCGCATTCGCACCAAAATGGTGCAGGACCCTTTTTTTTGGTCCGCACTGGAATCGGATCGCATGGGTGTTCACACATATGCATTCCGATTACTGCACCATTTCACAATTGGCACTGCAATCTGAGAACCAATTTGGGGGTGTCGTTAACTCTGTATTGACACCCGCAGCGATTCGCAGATCTCAGTGTTAACCAGTGTGAGATTCAGGTGCGATGCGAGAACCCGCACTAGATTTGCAGGGTTCTCGCATCACACAAGTGTGAACCAGCATTTAAAGCTGTACTCTCAGCACAAAATATTTCATATAAATCTATTCCTCAATATCTACAAGGAATATATACGTTGGCAAATCCATATATTACATTGTGAAAGTAGCCGTGACATCACTGTGCTGTACATAGCCCGTGCAGAGAGCATAGCTGTAGGAGGGGCCCAGCTGGCTCCACCCACTACAGGCCGCCTGCAGAAAACTACAGGAGGGGGCGGAGACCAGACCAGTCACCCTGCACAAGGAGAGAGAGCAGCAGTGAACGGTCTTTATTACAGGAAGTCTCACACTGGATTACTGCACAGATCTAGAAGAAATACACAAAGCGCACCAAAATTCAAGAACACACACGATGAATGGATTTAGTACATATTTCTAGTTTATGCAACAATACCTTTTTTAATTGGTTTGCACACCAATTTTTCTCTTTCGTTCATTGACGAATGCAGCCTCTTAATCTTGACATGTGGGGTATGCACCTTTTACCAGGAGTAGGCTAGGAAGAACACAGTTCAGACAAAAAGCAAGCTAGCCCCTCCCAGGGGGCAGTCCTCACGCTGCATAACCCCCTCCGCCCTGCTAGTACTTCAGTTTTTATCTGCCTAGTGCAAGGAGTGGACCTGGCTCCCTGCTGGGATCTGCGGTTCCCCAATTTTTTATTTTTCTCAAGCGATCTGATGAAGAATGCAATCAAGCAGCCGGCTGGGTGACAGGCTGGAGATATTTAGGTCCAGGTAGACTCCCCAGTGTGGCCGACGGATGCGAGCCGTCCCTTAGCTTCTTGCGGGGTCGGCCATATCGGGCCCCGTTCTGTGCGGGGCTGCCGGCGGGTTAAACGTCCCGCCAGCGCACTGAGTGACTGGTCTGCGGCTCGCGTTGAGGTGTCACATTGCCGGCAGCTCCCTCCCCACCTGTAGGGGCGGCAGGTCTGTCTCGGGTGGCTACCTGCTGCGCCCGTCTGGAAGGGTGGGGGTCCCCCTCCCTGTCTGGGTGTGGGTGGTTCTGGTCCTCCCTCTCACCTCTCCTCCCCACCCCCCCGCACCACATCCCGCTCCTTTATTGACTACGTTGCTTAGGAGGAGACGGTAACGCGATGGGGGGCCTTGTGAACACTCCGGATGTCCGGTGTGCGGGCGGTGTTTCGGTGGGGAGCCGACGGGTGCGTGTCGCCGGACCTTTACGTATCCTCCGGGCCGTGACGCGGCGACGGTCGTGGGGTCCCTCTTCGGTCGATATGAACGACTTTCAGACGGTGAGGCGGAGGTGACGACGACGACCCTCGAGGGGGTGCACAGCTGGCGCGGCAGGTCTTACTCCTTTGCCGCGGTTTCGTGTACGATAAACGATTAGTCCTCTGGTTGGTTTTTACCCGCGGCTCGTTAGTGATCTCCGGTTTTGGTGGTGTTTTACCGGCGCTGAGAACGTTTTACCGCGACTAGCGATGTACCGGTCCCCTGGGTCCTGTCGTCGTTGCATCAGTTATTTCCTCGCCCTACACCACGCCCCCCCACCCCTCCTCTCCACTC
>BLSH010457058.1:2454-13383 GCA_018402905.1 Glandirana rugosa | reverse complement strand
CCGGTCGTTCCCCCCCCCCCCCCCGCACTGCATCCCGCCGCTTTATTGACTACGTTGCTGCTGTCCTGGGTCCCCTGGCCATGTAGCGATCGGCGCCATTTTGCAAGAGTCGCGGCCATTTTGTGGTGGTTTTGGTCTCTAGTGATTGCTCTGCGCCCATTTTTGGTTGGTCTCCTGATGAGCAAATAGCATGTGCTTTGGCGCCGTTTCCTCATTCTGGACGGCGCGGTCGACACATGTGGGGGAGCTCCCAGCAGCAGCAGTGGAGGCGGAGCGGCAGACTTTCAGCAAGTATAGCTGGCTTCTCCCTGGGGTGCTGGTAGCGGCGCAGTGCGGGTCCTCCTATGCATTTCCAGGCTGCTGTGCGGGGGCAGCTGAGGGGTGGCTTTGTGGCGGGCGTGTGGCCTGTAGGCCTCACAAGTGTTCCGGGGGGTAGCGCAATGGCGGAGGAGGATTCGGAGCCGGAAGGGGGTTATGTGATCACAGGGACCCGCGTGGATCTGTCAGATGGGGAATTGGACCCTTCTGATGGTGAGGAGGAGCAGGGGGCCACCATAGCGCGGGAGAAGGCATTGGTGGGCTCCCTGGTGGCTGCCGTCCGTGAGATGCTGCGTTTGGGCCAGGCTGGGACATCGCAGGAGATGGATTACGCCCTTGGGTCCCATAGGCCGGCTCGGGCTCTTAAAGTTTTCCCTTATGTGCCATATTTTGACCAGTTTGTCTACAAGGAATGGTAGCGTCCCCAGAATTTGTTTGCATTGCCAAAACGCTTTTCTGTGCGCTATCCTTTTGAGGATAGCTTGTTGCAGAAGTGGGTGTCCCCCGTGGTAGACCCGCCGGTGGCCCACCTGAACAAGGCTACCACCATCCCGATGGAGGGTTCTCCGTCTTTTAAAAATCCAGCCGACAGGCGGACGGAGTGGGTGTCCAAGGCTATGTTCTTGGTGGCGGATGCGGCCGGTACTGGTGTCAGCGATGGTGGCACAAATGCTCACGGAGTGGGCGACAATGTTGCACAAGGATTTGGGGGACCACGTGGTTCCTTTAGAATCGGTGCAGCTGGCTGACCAGCTGGCGCAGGGTCTCAGGTACCTCTGCGATGCGGCCTTTTACGTAGCTCCCATGCTGTCGAAACTGGCAGTTTTTGCGATCATCATTAGACGGCTGCTGTGGCTAAGGTGCTGGTTGGGCGACCATGTGTCGAAGAAAGGCCTCACGGACCTACCGTTTCAGGGCGGTCGGCTGTTTGGGACTTCCCTGGATGAGGTCATTAAGGATTTCACTGGGGGGAAGAGTACTTTTCTTCTGGAACCCAAGCGGCGGGAGCAACGCCGAAAACAGGGCCCCTCTTTTTCTACTCAGAAGCGTTTTTTTCCTGCGCCCGGTGCAGCAGGCGCGGGTAATCGGTCCGGGAAGTCTGCCTCAGGGGACCAGAAGCGTTCCTGGCAGTGCAAGTCCAGGAAGGCGGAGGCGAAGCCCGTCTCCGCATGATGGGTTGCCTCCGCCCGACGCTCGGGTGGGGGGTCGGCTTCTGGGGTTCGCGGACCGTTGGATCGCCCGCATGTCAGATCTCTGGGTGCGAGAGGTGATGTCATCCGGGTACAAGATCGAGTTCTGTACCCTGCCCCCGTACAGGTTCTTCCCCCCTCAAATCTAAGACTCCCTCCGGGGCATCGGCAAGCTCTGTATGGGGCTGTCCAGGCTCTGTTCGAGCAGGGGGTGATTGTCTCCCGGTACCTCCTGCGGAACGATTCCGCGGGTTTTATTCCAACCTCTTTGTGGTTCCAAAGAAGGATGGAGTCATACCGGTTCTGGACCTAAAGGCGCTCAGTTTGTGAAGGTGCGCAAATTCAGGATGGAGTCAGTCCGTTCTGCCGTGGCCGCGATGCGCCAGGGGGATTTCCTCGCTTCTCTGGATATCAGGAACGCGTACCTCCACGTTCCCATTTGTGTTCAGCATCAGCGTTTCCTGCGTTCCGCGGTGGGGGACCTCCACTACCAGTTTGTGGTTCTCCCCTTCGGCCTAGCCTCCGCTCCACGAGTCTTCACCAAGCTGTTGGCTCCGGTGCTGGCTCTGCTGAGGCAGAGGGGCATTGCGGTGGTGGCATATCTAGACGATCTGCTCCTGAGGGGGGAGTCGGCTCCTGCCCTGGAGGTCAACGTCTCGACCACCCTGGCCTCCCTACGGGATTTCGGCTGGTTGATCAACCTTCAGAAGTCGACACTGGTCCCATCTCGCCGCCTAGAATATCTGGGCCTGATACTGGACACAGAGCAGGCGAGGGTGTTCTTGCCTCTGGCCAAGTTGCTGACGCTGCAAACTGTGGTACGGGCTCTGCTGTCACGACGGTGGTCTTCCTTACGTTTCTGCATGCGGGTGTTGGGGTTCATGGTGTCGGCCTTCGAGGCGGTACCGTATGCCCAGAGTCGCACCCGGCTCCTGCAGCGGGCGATTCTGCTGCAGTTGGACAGGTCTCCGTTGTCCCTGGATCAGATGATCAGGTTGGATCACCAGACCAGGGGGGCTCTTGCCTGGTGGCTGCGGGCCCCAGCGTTGAGTCTGGGAAAGTCATTCCTTCCCCTGGAATGGTCAATTGTCACGACCGACGCCAGCCTAGCGTGCTTGGGGGGAGTCCTGGGGCGGTTGTCTGCCCAGGGCTGATGGTCCTCGTAGGAGTCCCGCCTTCCGATCAATGTGCTGGAACTGCGGGCGATCAGGCTCTGCCTCTCCCATTGGTCAGAGAGGTTGCGCGGTCGACCGGTTCGGGTGCAGTCGGACAACGCCACGGCGGTGGCGTATGTAAACCATCAGGGCGGCACAAAGCGTGGCAGCGGCCCACATCTTGAGGTGGGCAGAGCTTCATGTGCTGGCCATCTCCGCCATTTACATTCCGGGCGTAGAGAATTGGCAGGCGGACTTTCTCAGTTGCCAGACTCTGGAACAGGGAGAGTGGTCCCTGCATCTAGACATGTTCCGTCAGATCTGCCAGAAGTGGGGCACGCCAGACGTGGACCTGCTGGCGTCTCGGTTCAATCGCAAGGCTGTTGGCGGACACCCTTGTAGCTCCATGGTCTCGGTACCGGCTCCTTTACGCCTTCCCTCCTCTCAAGCTTCTTCCACGCCTGTTGCGCAGGATAGAAGTGGAGGGGATTCCGGATATCCTGGTGGCTCCGGATTGGCCGCTGCGTCCTTGGTACGCCAACGTGGTGCGGATGGTAACGGATGTTCCCTGGCGGCTTCCGCTACGCGAAGATCTGCTGTCGCAGGGGACCATCTTGCACCCTGCTTTACACTCGCTGGCTTTGACGGCCTGGCAATTGAATCCCAGGTACTGAGGGATAGGGGGGTCTCTGAGTCAGTGATCCCCACCATTCTTAAGGCACGTAAGTCCACATCACGCAAGATTTATCACCTCAAATGGAAGGCTTATATTGCTTGGTGCGAGGCTGGGGGGTGGAACCCCCGTTCCTTTTCAGTGGCTCATGTGCTGGCCTTTCTTCAGCAAGACCTGGATCAAAAACTGGCGTGGAGTACCCTCAAGGGTCAGATTTCTGCCCTAGCGATTCTTTTCCAGTGTCTGTTAGCGACACACTCTTTGATCCGTACGTTTGTACAGGGGGTACGTCATGTGGCCCCTCAGGTGCGGTCGCCCCTGGCGCCATGGGATATGAACCTGGTACTGTCAGTACTGCAGAAGCCGCCATATGAAAAGATCAGAGACATTTCTTTGCCGTTGCTCTCGCAAAAGGTGGCCTTCTTGGTGGCCATCACATCTGCCAGGCGGGTGTCTGAGTTGGCGGCGTTGTCTTGTAAGTCTCTCTACTTGGTCCTGCATAAGGACAAGGCGGTGCTGCGCCCATCTCCTTCGTTTCTACCAAAGGTGGTTTCCTCTTTTCACCTTAATGAGGACATTGTCCTTCCTTCCTTGTGTCCGCGCCCGTCACATCCTAGGTTGCTTTGCACTCCTTGGATGTGGTTAGGGCTTTGCAGGTGTATTTATGGACCACGGCCTCCTTGTGGAGGTCGGACGCGCTGTTCGTGGTGGCGGATGGACCGCACAAAGGGCTGGCGGCCTCGTCGGCCACTATCTCCTCTTGGATCAGACAGACTGTGACCCGTGCGTATGAGGTTCGGGGTCAAGAACCCCCGTTTCTGGTCACGGCTCATTCCACCAGGGCGATTAGCACTTCCTGGGCTTTCCGACACCAAGCGTCGGTGTCTCAGGTGTGCTAGGCTGCCACTTGGACTTCTATGCACACCTTTGCGAAGTTTTACAAAGTTGATGTGTCGGCATCTGCGGATGCTGCTTTTGGTCGCAAAGTTTTGCAGGCGGCGGTGTAGGAGCATCGGGCGCCTCCCGGAGTGTTTCCGTTGGGTACAGTTATTGTTGTAGCCCCCCCCCTCTTTGTTTGACACTGCTTTGGGATGTCCCCACATGTCAAGATTAAGAGGATGCGCCCATCAATGAACGAAAGAGAAAATAGGATTTTTTGACTTACCGTAAAATCCTTTTCTCTTTGAGTTCATTGACGGACGCAGCACCCACCCCTCTGTGGTCTGAGTTTGTACTGCTTGTTATGAACTGAAGTACTAGCAGGGTGGAGGTGGTTATGCAGAGTGAGGACTGCCCCCTGGGAGGGGCTAGCTTGCTTTTTGTCTGAACTGTGTTCTGCATAGTCTACTCCTAGTAAAATGTGCATACCCCACATGTCAAGATTAAGAGGCTGCGTCCGTCAATGAACTCAGAGAAAAGGATTTTACGGTAAGTCAAAAAATCCTATTTTTTTTTTTTCTAAAGGACATATGGGGTTTCATTTATTAGTTTGGTTTTTATAAATACCCTGAATACAAAATTTGCTGGAAATGGAGAAACAAACGCAGAGAGAGCGCCATTTCAATTTGCTTAAAGTGTAACGTATTTCTTCTAATAAATGCTACTCCAAATACAGAAGATTTGAATACAGACCTCAACGCTATATACAGTGGGGAAAATAATTATTTCATCCCCTGCAGATTTTGTAAGATTTCCCGCTTACAAAGAAATTAAGGGTCTAATGTTTATCATAGTTGTATTTTATATGATAGAGACAGAAAATCAACAAAAAAATCCAGAAAAAGAACAAATACATTAAGTTGCAGTTCAATGAATAAAATAAGTATTTGATCCCCAAGCAAAACATGTCTTAGTACTTGGTGGAGAAACCCTTGTTGGCAAGCACAGAGGTCAGATGTTTATTGTAGTTGGTTACCAGGTTTGCACATCTCAGGAGGGATTTTGGTCCACTCTTCTTTGCAGATCCTCTCTAAATCCTTGAGGTTTATTGGCTGTCGCTTGGCAACTTCAAGTTTCAGCTCCATCCATAAATGTTCTATAGGATTAAGGTCTGAAGACTGACTAGGCCACTCCATGACCTTAATGTGCTTCATCTTGAGCCACTCCTTTGTTGGCTTGGCAGTATGTTTTGGGTCATTGTCATGCTGGAAGACCCATCCACGACGCATCTTCAGTGTTCTTAGAACAGAAAAAGAACAGTGCCAATCTAAGTGCAGCAGTCTAAAACCACCTTTATTAAAAAGATAAATGGCAACTCAAAAGATAAAAGTGTTGTCAGCGCATGTGTGGCAATAGGCCTTATGTAGAGGTTCATCCACTCCTTTCAGAAGGACGGGCTGCAGGCGGGGAACACTGGTGGCCGCTGGTACTGGCTGAGCTGGTGGCTTCCAGCACTTCCAGAGACTCAGATGGGGCTCAGGAACCGCCGCTGACGTCACTACCGGATGCAGGGTGGAGTGGGAGGTGCTCGCGTTCAGAGCATTCATGCTCCTTCCTCAGGCAATAGGGGGCGGCCATGTTTGTGGTGACTTTTTATCTGTTAGGGGAGGGCGGGTCGGTGCTAAAGTCTCCACCCGCCCTGGTGTCATGTTCCCAGGATATGTGGCGATGTTTGGAAAGGGACTGAGCTCTATATGTTGAGTATGAGCGGCATAGTGGTGTAGTGGTTAACACTTTTGCCTAGCAGCAAAAGGGTCACTGGATCAAATCTCGACCACAACACCTGCTTGGAGTTTGCCTGTACTCAAACTGACTGGGAAGAGCGATCCTAATGCAAGGGGCGCTTCAGGGCAAGTTGGAAGGGGAAAAAAAAATGACAAAAGAAACTGAAAGTGAAATGATGAAAAATATGCAATGAAAAACTGTGTAGTAATAATTTTAAGGTATGCAGTGCAGAGATTAGAGTAGGGGATTAATCTCCAATACTTCATTCAGTCCCCCTGGTGCCAAGACATGTAATCGGTATATCCAGTAGGGTTCTCGGGCACACAAGGGCCTGAACCGTTCGGCTGCTGGAAGGGTGTTGGAGATGGCCTCAATTACCCAGACTTTGAGGCCCTGGGAGGAATGTTCATGATGGGTGAGAAAGTGTTTGGGGACACTATGCTGGTCAGAACCGGCATCCACTAGCCGCCTGTGTTGTCCGAACCTCTGTCCCACATACAGTAGGCCGCAGGGACAGGACAAACAGTATATGACAAAGTCGGAAGAGCATGTATAGAAATCAGTGATGGGATAGCTCTTGCCTTTGGCCTGAAATTCTTTCTGTCTGTGGGTGACATGTGGACACGTTAGGCATAGGGCTTTGCAGCATTGGTACATGCCATGGATGTTGAAAAACTTGAGAGGGGCACTGATGGTGGTGGAAACTGATTTGATTTTCCTGGGGGCTATCCAGGTTTTTAGGTTTCTGGCCTGTCTATAGGAGATGAGTGGTCGAGCTGTAATGGTGGATTTTAGGTGTGGGTCCTCTTGCAGGATGGCCCAGTGTTTTTGGAATATGCGTTCCATATTCCGAAACTGAGTGCGGAAGTTGGTTGTGAATCTGAGAGGTTCTCCCACAGACCTGTGGTGAGATTGGCATAGCTTGGAGCAAAATTTGCCCCCATAGCTGTGCCATGGGTCTGTAGGTAGAACTCGCCGTTGAATTCAAAGTCATTGTGGGTCAGACAGAAGTTGGTGGCTTCCAAGATGAATTGCGCCTGGCGTGTGTTGACCATAGAGTCCTCAATGAGAAAGTGTTGTACCGCTCTTAAGCCTACTTCATGTGGAATGGATGTGTAAAATGAGGCTACATCCAAGGAGAGCCACAGGTAGGATGGTTCCCAGGTGTAGCCTTTGAGGGTCTGTAGTAGTTGTTTACCGTCCTTGATGTAGGAGGGGAGGTTTTGGGCTAAAGGCTGTAAGAAGTGATCAATGTAGATGGAGAAGTAGCTGGTGATGCTCTCCATCGCGGCCACAATAGGTCTACCAGGTGGGTTTTCAGGATCTTTGTGGATTTTGGGTAAATGGTAAAAGTAAGGTCTGTGATAGAACTGATGTTTGAGAAAGGATGTTTCTAATTTGTCAATGATCCCCTCTGTGGAAGCTCTATGGATTATGTCATGTGCTTCTATAATGAAGTAGGGGAGGGGGTCTTTGGGTAACTTGGTGTAGGATTTGGTGTCTGAGAGTAGCCGGATAGATTCCTTGAGATAGTCAGACCTGTTCTGGACCACAAAGCCACCTCCCTTGCCCGCAGGCTTGATGATTATGTCAGAGTTCTTGGAGAGCCTATTTAGAGCAATGTGTTCAGCCTGGGTGAGGTTGGAGAATGAAGAGGATGTACGGGGGGTATGTTGACATAGACGGAGGATGTCAGCATAGACAACATGGTAAAAGGTTTGGATATAGGGACCTTTGGAGGAGGTGGGGTTAAACACTGATTTGGGGCGGAGGGAGGTGTGTTGGATAGGTGGGGATGTGGGCGCATCTGCAACCGAACGGTTCAGGCGCTTGTGTGCCCGAGAATCCTACTGGATATACCGATTGGATGTCTTGGCACCAGGGGGGGCTGAATGAAGAATTGGAGATTAATCCCCTACTCTAATCTCTGCACCGCATACCTTAAAATTATTACTACACAGTTTTTCATTGCATATTTTTCATCATTTTTCACTTTGTTTCTTTTGTCATTTTTTTTTTTTCCTTCCAACTTGCCCTGAAGCGCCCCTTGCATTAGGATTGCTCTTCCCAGTCAGTTTGAGTACAGGCAAACTCCAAGTAGGTGTTGTCGTGGCTTAGATTCGATCCAGTTACCCTTTTGCTGCTAGGCTAAAGTGTTAACCACTACACCACTATGCTGCTCATACTCAACATAAAGAACTCGGTCCGTTTCCAAACATCGCCACATATCCTGGGAACATGACACCAGGGTGGGTGGAGTCTTTAGCACCGCCCTGACCCACCCTCCCCTAACAGATAAAAAGTCCCCACAAACATGGCCGCCCCCTTTGCCTGAGGAAGGAGCATGAATGCTCCGAACACGAGCACCTCCCACTCCACCCTGCATCCGGTAGTGACGTCAGCAGCGGTTCCTGAGCTCCATCTGAGTCTCTGGAAATGCTGGAAGCCACCAGCTCAGCCAGTACCAGCGACCACCAGTGTTCCCCACCTCTACATAAGGCCTATCGCCACACATGTGCTGACAACGCTTTTAGCTTGTGAGTTGCCATTTGTCTTTTTAATAAAGATGGTTTTATACTGCTGCACTTAGATTGGCGCTGCTCTTTTTCTGTTCTATATCTGCACAGAGTTCCTTCTAGCTCTTTTCAGAGCCTGCAGCCGTCTAAAGCCAGCATTTCACCTTCTGAGACCTCAATAGACACCTTGGACTTTCCACCCATGGTCCACGGATGACAGACTGATCCAGTGCCCCCACATTCTCTTCATCCAGCTCCCAGGGCCACAAGAGGTTACATGTTTGTCTTGCATCTTCAGTGTTCTGGCTGAGGAAAGAAGGTTGTCATCCAAGATTTTACAATTCATGGCCCCATCCATTGACTCCTCAATGCGGCAAAGTTGGTCTGTACCTTTAGCAGAGAAATAGCCCCAAAACATATTGTTTCCACCTTTGTGCTTGACTGTAGGGATGGTGTTCTTAGGGTCATAGTCAACATTTTTCTTCCTCCAAACACGGTGAGTCGAGTTATGGCAAAGAGCTCAAGTTTTCCCACTTACAAAGAAATGAAGGGTCTATAATTGTTATCATAGGTGTATTTTAAATGATAAAGACAGAATATTAACCCAAAATCCAGAAAAAAACCCACAAAAAACAAATACGTTACGTTGCGGTTCAATGAGTAAAAAAAGTATTTGATCCCCAAGCAAAACATGACTTAGTACTTGGTGGAGAAACCCTTGTTGGCAATCACAGAGGTCAAATGTTTCTTGTAGTTGGTGACCAGGTTTACACATCTCAGGAGGGATTTTGGTCCACTCTTCTTTACAGATCTTCTCTACATCCTTAAGATTTCTTGGCTATCGCTTGGCAACTCAAAGTTTCAGCTCCCTCCATACATTTTCTATAGGATTAAGATCTGCAGACTGGCTAGGTTACCCCATGACCTTAATGTGCTTCATCTTGAGCCACTCCTTTGTTGCCTTGGAGGTATGTTTTGGGTCATTGTCATGCTGAAAGTCCCATACATGACCCATCTTCAGTGTTTTGGCTGAGGGAAGAAGGTTCTCATCCAAGATTTTACAATTCATGGCCCCATCCATTGACTCCTCAATGCGGCAAAGACAGCCTGTACCTTTAGCAGAGAAACGACCCCAAAGCATAATGTTTCCACCTTCGTGCTTGACTGTAGAGATGATGTTCTTAGGGTCATAGTCAGCATTTTTCTTCCTCCAAACACGGCGAGTCGAGTTATGGCAAAGAGCTCAATTTTGGTCTCCTCTAACCACAGCATTTTCTCTCAATCGTTCTCTCAATCATTTAGATGTTCATTGGCATGACTGTACATGTGCCTTCTTGAGGGGGGCTCGCCGTGTTTGGAGGAAGAAAAATGCTGGCTATGACCCTAAGAACACCATCCTTACAGTCAAGCACGGAGGTGGAAACATTATGCTTTGGGGCTGTTTCTCTGCTAAAGGTACAGACCGACTTTGCCGCATTGAGAGGCCAATGGATTTGGCCATGTATTGTAAAATCTTGGATGAGAACCTCCTTCCCTCAGCCAGAACACTGAAGATGGGTCGTGGATGGGTCTTTCAGCATGACAATGACCCAAAACATACTGCTAAGACAACAAAGGAGTAGCTTAAGAAAAAGCACATTAAGGTCATGGAGTGGCCTAGCCAGTCTCCAGACCTTAATCCTATTAAAAAGTGATGGAGGGAGCTGAAACTTTGAGTTGCCAAGCAACAGCCAAGAAACCTTAAGGATTTAGAGAAGATCTGTAAAGTTAAGTAGACCAAGATCCCTCCTGAGATGTGCTAACCTGGTAACCAACTACAAGAAGCGTCTGACCTCTGTGCTTGCCAACAAGGGTTTCTCCACCAAGGACTAAGTCATGTTTTGCTTGGGGATCAAATACTTATTTTACTCACTGAACTGCAACTCAGTTTATAACATTTGCATTATGTTTTTTCTGGACTTTTGGTTGATATTCTGTCTGCATGTAAATTAGGGTCCGGGCGCATGGATTTAGGGGGACGGTGCCCCTGCCCCTCGTATGGATGGGCCGCTACCGGCTGGATCAGTAATCTGTATATGAGGTGACAGTGTCTTGTCAGATAGTGGAGGAGGAATCGGTGCTGGATCAGTAATCTGTATATAAGGTGACAGTGTGTGTCTTGTCAGATAGTGGAGGAGGAAGCAGTGCTGGATCAGTAATCTGTATATAAGGTGACAGTGTGTGTCTTGTCAGATAGTGGAGGAGGAAGCGGTGCTGGATCAGTAATCTGTATATAAGGTGACAGTGTGTGTGTGGTCAGATAGTGGAGGAGGAAGCGGTGCTGGATCAGTAATCTGTATATAAGGTGACAGTGTGTCTTGTCAGATAGAGGAGGAGTGTTTTGTGTGACAGTGGAATATATGTCTAATGACTAG
>BLSH010456983.1:552097-564742 GCA_018402905.1 Glandirana rugosa | reverse complement strand
GGTATGTGAAATCTCTAATTTCTGCTATCTGTCCTCAGAGCAACAGCACAGACAGCAGTAGTAAAGTAATCTATCTCAGGATGCAGGATCAGGTCTTAAAATGGCTAAAATCTGTCCCTCACGCCGTCAGCTACCTTTCCCTATACTAACCCAAGGAGCATGTGACTGCAGCACTGTGACTCCAGCTTATAAAGAGGCTGGGTCACATGATGCACTGGCCAATCACAGCCATGCCATTAGTAGGCATGGCTGTGATGGCTTCTAAGGGCAAACCAGTGAAACGCTTGTTGATTGGCTGCCCTGCAGCTTCTCAACACGTGGAATAAAATAGCAGAACCCCGGACCGAACCCGAACGATTTTTGAAATGTCCGGGTCCGGGTCCGTGCCACGGACACCCGAAAGTTCGGTACGGACCCGAACGTTACAGTCCGGGTTCGCTCAACACTACTGGTGACAACTCTTCTCACTGAGCTACCTATGATGCTAGGTAGCACCCTGTCTGATCCATTGGACAACCTTGCCTTGTGACTTGACCTCTACTGTATCTTGAACTCTGTGTTGCTCCCATGAACTTTCTGATTTAAGCCATGTCTCTGCACTTCCTGTTTGCCAGATTATTGTGCTCTCTCCGGCCAGAATCTTGATTTCATCTCTCCTGCTGCCGTCCGTATCTTTACTACCACTCGTTATTGACTCTTGACTTGTTACGCGACAACGCTTCAGCTTGATCCCAACCTGCAACTACATGTTACCTACCTTTTGGCTTCTTTACTGACTATGCTTCTGGTTAGTCATTACCTGCTGTATCCGCTACTGGACCCCGGCTTGCTCACCTCCTGGTGGGGCGATCCTAAGGACCACGACTGACAAGAACATCTATAAGTAGATTTGTTTTACAGGTGAGAGGTTTGTTCCCTGAGGTGCATTGGTAGAGCTCCTATCTATGATAGGGAGGGAGTCCGCAGCAGCATGTTACCCAGTAGAGGATTTCAGCTCTATTTACTTGCTAATAAATAGAGTTGGGGCGAACAGTTTAAGCCAAGTAAGCTTGGTCCAAACATCGCCTTTGCCCGTTCGGTGGGATGTTCGCCCGTCAAATGCCCCATGATGCACTGCATGCTGCAGAGTGCATTCTAGGGCTCTAATTGGATGAAGCAATGCACTTGATGGCTGGTCAGGTGCAAGGCTTTGCCCAATTAGGGCACAGAGCACAGTCAGAACCAGTGGCGGCTGGTGGGTTCTTCTTCTGGGGGGCGGCAAACAACCACCCCCCCCCGGTCGGCTGGCAGCGTGGCACTTACCCCATCTCGGTGGCTGGTTGTGGTGTCCTCCAGCACAGTCTGCCCGCTGTCATGTGTCTCCTCTCTCTTCCTCCAGCAGTGGGGAGCAGACAATGGCTCCATTGTCTGCTCCTCCAGTGGCTTCCTCCGCCGCATGTCTCCTCTCTCTTCCTCAGGTCGCGGGGTGCAGGCAACGGCTCTGACATCCACTCCTCTAGCGGCTTCCTTCACCGAGTGTCTCTTCTCTCTTCCTCGGGCGGCGGGGTGCAGGCAGCAGCTCCGGTGTCCGATCCTCCAGCGGCTTCCTCCGCCGTGTGTCTCCTCTCTTTTCCTCGGGTAGTGAGGTGCAGGCAGCGGCTCCTGTTTTCGCTCATCCAGCGGCTTCCTCCGTCGTGTGTCTCCTCTCTCTTCTTCGGGCGGTGGGGTGCAGGCAGCAGCTACGGTGTCCGCCCCTCCAGCGGCTTCCTCCGCCGTATGTCTCCTCACTCTTCTTCAGGTGGTGGGGTGCAGGCAGTGGCTCCAGTTTTCGCTCATCCAGCACCTTCCTCCGCCGTGTGTCTCCTCACTCTTCTTCAGGTGGTGGGGTGCAGGCACGGGCTCCAGTTTTCGCTCATCCAGCACCTTCCTCCGCCGTGTGTCTCCTCATTCTTCCACGGGCGGTGGGGTGCAGGCACGGGCTCCAGTTTTCGCTCATCCAGCGGCTTCCTTCGCCATGTGTCTCCTCTCTCTTCTTCGGGCAGTGGGGTGCAGGCAGCGGCTTCGTTGTCCACTCCTCCAGCGGCTTCCTCCGCCGTGTGTCTCCTCATTCTACCACGGGTGGTGGGTTGCAGGCACGGGCTCCAGTTTTCGCTCATCCAGCGGCTTCCTCCGTCGTGTGTCTCCTCTCTCTTCCTCGGGCGGCGGGGTGCAGGTAGCGGCTCCGGTGTCCGCTCATCCAGCGGCTTCCTCCGTCGTGTGTCTCCTCTCTCTTCCTCGGGCGGCGGGGTGCAGGTAGCGGCTCCGGTGTCCGCTCATCCAGTGGCTTCCTCCACCGTGTGTCTCCTCTCTCTTCTTCGGGCGGTGGATTTCAGGCAGTGGCTCCGGTGTCCGCACCTCCAGCGGCTTTTTCCGCCGTGTGTCTCCTCACTCTTCCTCGGGCGGTGGGGTGCAGGCAGCGGCTCCAGTTTTCGCTCATCCAGCGGCTTCCTCCGCCGTGTGTCTCCTCTCTCTTCCTCGGGCGGCGGCGTGCAGGTAGCGGCTCCGGTGTCCGCTCATCCAGTGGCTTCCTCCGCCGTGTGTCTCCTCTCTCTTCTTCGGGCGGTGGGGTGCAGGCAGCGGCTCCGGTGTCCACTCATCCAGCGGCTTCCTCCGCCGTGTGTCTCCTCTCTCTTCTTCGGGTGGTGGGGTGCAGGCAGCGGCTCCGGTGTCCGCTCATCCAGCGGCTTCCTCCGCCGTGTGTCTCCTCTGTCTTCCTTAGAGCGCTAGGCATCCAATAGGAATGCCTGAAACTTTGGCCAATTGGGAAATAGGTCTCATGGGAGGAAATTTAGTGTGAAAATAGTGAAAATTCATTCGCTATTGCCACACAACTGGGTGGGCTCAGAGCGCAGTGCTCACACTTTTTGGAAGCCTATTAGAGCCTCTAGCTTTAATCATGTGCTTAAAAAAAAACACCCCCCTCCCATTGGAACCCATAGTCCAGCGCCCTGCTGATCAGGGGGCCGGACGCATGGATGGGGAGGGCGGCGCCCGTGCGCCCTCTATGGACGGGCCACCACTGGTCAGAACCATGATGACTTTGTCCAATCACGGCTCAGTGCTCATAGTCCCACCCCACACTATAAAAGGTTCCTTCCTACAGGATCCTTTTGCAGTGTGTTGTTGGAGTTAAGATAGCTAGCGCAGGGCTCAGTTACTAGCGAGTTAGTGTGTTATTGTGACTCCGAGTGTAGAGTGTTAGTGTAGCATTACATACATTACAGCATTACATAACATTTTGTACTGTATACCCTTTTCTTTTTGGTTGCTGCATTTTTTTGTTTTTTGGGGGGGTTTTTTTGTCCTGTGCTTGTCCCCTTTTTTTAAAATTGTGAGCTGCAGTTTTATTGACTGCGATGCTGGTGTCCCCCCCCCCCCCCCTCCCTTTTTTTTTATAGGTTTTACACTTCTGTAAGCAGCACTCATGTTCCCCAGGGCAGTACCCGGACCTCCATACCCTTTTTATGGCCAATAACTTGCATGTAAGCCTTCAAAACTGGCACTTTTAATCTTTCAAGTTCGGGTCCCGTAGATTTCAATGGGGTTCGGGTCAGAACTTTTGTGATGTTTGGCTCAACTCTTTTTTTTTTTTTTTTTTTTAAGTCCATGGAGTATGAAACATTCTCAGACTAAGACCCAGTGCAAAAAAAAGTGCACACACAAAGTGTGAGAACACAAAAAAGCGCACAGGGTGTACACATGGACCTCCTGCAAAGAGGAAGGGCCCTTACCCTGATCCCCCAGGGCGCAGGGCTCCTGACGGGGACTGAAGTACTCATTGGTCCACCTAGCCAAAACCAGGCGGACCCCGTTCTCTGGGAGGTCTGCCGAAACAGACCAACCTCAAGTACTAGGTGGGGTTCCCCTGAAGGGAGACCCCATGAGAGAGGGCGAACTAAGCCAGAAGGCCATATCCACCTCCTCGCATGACTTTCAGGGCAGGCCCAAGGACCTACACCCTACTATTCAAACAGTGATAAACTGTATTGTGCCAAAAAAAAGTCTAAAACACAAATAAAAGTGGAGAAAAGGAAGTGGAATACTATGGCAAGCCCTTTGGCCAGGAATCAAAAATTCCTCTTGTCCCAGCCCTAGAGGCAGGTGACCTTGGTGCCAGTAAACTCAAAATGCCCCGTACATAGTGATTATTATGGCACCCCCAGGGGCACATACACCACAGGCTTCTTTTGGAGCCCAGGCCTCGGCCAGACCAGTGCAACACCATCCCTACCAGGAAGGTATCAGAACTTAGAGAACGGGTTGCCACCTCATCCCTTTAAACCCGAACACATATGAATTACACAGGTTCTGTGGCTGATTAAGGTGGTAATTAAACTCACTTGGTGTCTTATCTACATTAAATCAGCCTCAGAACAACCTGTGTAATCCATATGTGTTCGGGTTTAAAGGGATGAGGTGGCAACCCTACTAAGAGAGCCTTGCCTACAACTGGGGACAAGCCATTTGAACAAGGCCAGAATCAACCCAGGAGGAAAAAGACCTTACCACCGCCCCCAGCTAATTACATCAATAAAGCACTAACTGGCCCCCCAAATTGGCGAAGGGGGTCAGGGTTCTTTCCATATTGACTGATATAAACAGATACTACACTTGATCTTAGCCAAAAGGCAGAGAAGCAATGTTCGGCCCAACTCTACTAAATAAGATTAAAACCTTTCCATTTTCATTACATACCTTATCTTAGACCTAGTAATGTCATCACTGGCTCTCTGTGCAATGCAGGCAGATCATGGCTGGTGGGAAGGGCCAGTAGGGGTTGTACATAGCTTCCTTCCACACCCTTCCTCAGTACTCCTCTCAAGAGCACTTAGTCCTCTTGGGAGGAGTTATGTAAAAGTATTGATGGGTGAGTGTTAGTCTGGAGGAGTGAGCGTTCCAAGCCGGGATGTATTTGCATGAAGACCGCCCTAGGCACACATGTGACGCTGAGAATTTTCCCTTTGAGCACATATCCCCCCCCCTCCAAATTCCCCTCTCCCAGCACAAAACCCCCCTAAATCCTCTCTCCTAGCACTAATCCCCCCCCCACCCAAATTTCCCCTCCTAGCACAAATGCTTCAGTCAACCCCTCCTAGCACAAATCCCCCTTACTGACACAAATCCAGCCTCCTAGTATAAATACCCCCTCCCCAAATCACCTCTTCTAGCAAAATCACCCAAATCCCCATTGTGCCCAGGGCAGCCGTCCCTTCTGCCCACCGCTTGTGCCAGTCCTGGGTGCCAGTCTGGGGGGATGGGTGTTTTTAGGCAGGCTGTATGTATGTAGGTAACGCCCACTTGTGAATGAGAATGTGTGAGGCCCCCCACCCCGGGAAATCCATACCTTCCCTTAATCTGGACATGCAGCTTGGCTGCTCCGTCTCCTTACCCATACCAGGCCACGTGCCCACAAAGCACCTTGTCCTTACTGTTAATGAGGACAAGGGCCTCTTCCCCACAATTCTAACCTTTAATAATAAGGGGGCTTCAGATACTACCCCCCCCCCCCCCAAACACACACACTTAAATGGGCATGGGTACATGAAACCTAAAAATAAAAACACCAAAAAAAGAAAAAATCGTCCCCCAAAATTTCCCAAATCCCACATTGTAAATCCACCATCAATAACTTTGCCCACTGCCAAGTGACTCGCCAAAAAAAGACCCAGACCCCACCAGCCAAATGACAGCTACTTTAGCTGCATGAGCTATATAGAAGGGGCCGGGATAGTGGTGGCGTCACTGCCCAAATATGGCCAAACACATCCTCATAGCTCCACCTGCACTGCATCTTTGGGGTAAATGAGAATCGATTCACCCAAACACATGTAGGTAAACATCCATGTACAACCCCTGGGAGCCACTTAAATCCCAATGTACCCTTAAAAGCAACACCCAAATGCCTTTTTCCAAATGGGTCAAACACATTTTGTCAAAATGTGAAAATATACCCAAACTTTCTGATGAAATGAAGAATCTCATTTTTTTCCTTATCGCCAGACAGGAGCTACACATGGAGACCTCACCTCTGAAGGCCCCAAGAAGCCAGCAGGTCTCAGCCCACCAGGACCCCACCTAGACATGAGATATGTGTTTGAGGTGGATTGATCATTTTTATAGCAACTAAAAAAAAGGAAACAAAAGCAAAACTGAAAACATTTTGGTGAAAATCCAGAAGTGAGACAAAAGAAGACCATGGAAAAGCGTGGCTTCTAAAGTCCTCGCCGAGTGAGGTGACAATCTTGTTTTCTCTGTTATAGGCAGACGTGACTCTCCGTGATACTGAGTGCATCGGATTCGTCTCTTTCCCCTCCAATAACTTCATCACCCACTTGTCCATCATGGATTCCTCAAGGGAGGTCCTTCTCCTAATCCTGGGTCCCAGCCTCAAGATCAGTATCTTCGGGAACATCTCTTTTGAGGTATGGAGGTGCAAATCCAAGTCAGCTTATGATTCCAGGGATAGACTATTTATCTTCTGTAAACATTCTCGTATTACAATATGCACTAGAGCAGGGATATGCAATTAGCGGACCTCCAGATGTTGCAGAACTACAAGTCCCACAAGGCATAGCAAGACTCTGACAGCCACAAGCATGACATCCAGAGGCAGAGGCATGATGGGACTTGTAGTTTTGCAACAGCTGGAGGTCCGCTAATTGCATACCCCTGCACTAGAGCATACAGATAACCATTCACATTGGTCCCTAAAAGAAGTTGCACTCTAAGTGTAGGGATCCTGCCTTAAGCTGGAGTGTCCCTAGACTAAATTTAGGGTGTACAACAGGGATATAGCCAACCAGAGTTTTGCTGATGTTATCTGGGATCATTAGGTTTCTCCTAAGCCCAAGATATTGTTGGTTTTTGCTGGTTTCTGGGGCAGAGGTTCAACACACTCCCTGCTGACTCAGAGCCAGGGCCAGGGGCGTAACCATAGGGGTTGCAGGGGTTGCAATTGCAACCGGGCCCCATGGTCCAAAGGGCCCATGTGCCTCCCTTGTACACCTGGATAGGAGGGATGGCAGGGGCGGCATTTAGAGGAACCAATCTCCTCCATTTTCCTCCTAATGCAGGAGATTGGTTCCTCTATATGCTGCCCCCGCCGCCCCTCCTATCCAGTTTACTTGTCTTCTGCTGTTCCCAGGATCCCTGTGTCCCCCCACAGAGCTGCTGTCTCCCCCCCCTCCTGTAGAAGATGAGTCATGATGGAGAGATGGGAATGGGTCAGTAAATTTATCATTTACCGGCTCCTTCCTTTTCTGAATGGACAGAGTCAGTGATTGGTACCAATTGGTTCATTCATAACCGAAGCATAGTAAACTGTTTTTACCGGCTCCTTCCTTTTCTGAATGAATGGGAGGCTCGGTGCACAGCTATTCCTGTCCATTCATTCTGTGCAGCTGAGGTTACACAGATGGAGATTGAGGGCTGAGGTTTGTTTAGACCCCCTGATATCTCATCAAAGCCCCTCAACAGAGCTCCTAAAAAAATGTAAATATAAAATGAAATGGTAAAAAAAGAATAAAATTAAAATAAAAATTAAAACCTACTGACACCAGTGAGGGAACTATCAGGATTGCAAAGGTTGCAATTGTGACCGGGCCCTGGCATTTCACCACCATGGGGAGGCTGCCGTAGATGGCAGAAAGGGAGCCGCTGCAGAACTTGTGAAAGAGCTCTGCTGTGGTACCGTAATAAAAGGACCCGCAATGGGAGTAAAGGGCCCCAGGATCAGTGGGAAGAGGGAAGGGCCCTGGCCAGGGGTCAGGGGACCCTACATAATTTCTTGCCCCGGGGCCCTGAAGGTTCTAGTTACTCCTTTGGCTAGGGCTCTCCATTCTATAGGGAGATTGAGCTTTGCTGATTGCTGAGATATAGTGCTTACTTAGAAGGAAGAGGGGTTGTCACCATTGGATTAATTGGGAAAGTTCAGTTCAGGGCTTTAACTTTCCTGGGGATTCTGTCTCTGACATCTCTGTGCTTTTTCCTGGAAGGTGAAATCTCCGGATGAGCAGCATGTGGTGGGGATGATAAGGAGTGAGGGGAACCAGTACACCGTCATATTTCCAATGGACCTGGAGGTGACGATGAAAGCCATGCTTCTGGCCTCCTGCTTCTATCTGGTGAGGACACCTCCATTGTTATCTTTATGTAACCTGTTGTTGGAGATAAAACTTAGGACTCACACCATTCCTTATATTTGGGCTTCAATACAAGAATGGGCCACCAGCATATGCTATGTGTATTAGAGTATAGGATGGATAGGCAACCTAAGATACATGTTCCAGGGTGGGCAGCAATGTAATTTTTATTGGCACCCAGAAGATTGTCACATGGCATCCACACAGGTTTAGAATGACCCACCAGAGGACTGTAGGATCTCTGACTCTACAAATACAGTGCCCTTGCCATAGGCTGTAATTGACAATTCTGTTGGCTATCCAATTAAAAGACTGGTCTGCCCTTATGCATCCACGAGCCACCCGCCTCCATGACCTTTCAGAGAGGCCCACCGGACATTGCTGACATTCAGGCACTGGCCCTCCTCCCAGTACCAACCAAGGCATAGGGATTGAGTATAGGGATATGGTCACAGGTCAAAGCAAATGACCAACTACTTTGTGTATACATGTACGTTATTAGACCTGAATCCAACAAATATTGGCCTTCAGATAATTATGGGCCATATTGTAAATGTTCTGACTTAGAAAGCTGACTTGGCAATAAGGTCCCAGGCATATTTATCTCAAGTGAGGTTCTTTTCCAAGGAGTGCATTGAAGTAGGGAAGGTGGGTGGAAGGAGCCCAGGATACCTGAAGGTTTTCTACACAGAGTCCAATCCAAGGTCGGGCGGGGGGGGTAGGAACCAGAGGAGCACACAGGGGGCCCAAGCAGCCAAAAGAAGAGGAACAGGGACAGGAGGAGTAGCAGTGGGTGGCATTTACCAAAACCAAACTCCTTTCTTCCTGCGCCCACTTAATACCAGCGGGAGAGAGAGGAGGAGAGGAGCTTTCAGTGACTGCAGGAGGAAAGGGGTCCAGTTCTAGTAAATGCCACCCCACTGCCTCTCCTGCCCAGTGCCTGGAGTTGGTAAGTAAGGATTGTGGCCTACCTGTCACCAATTGTGATCGACAGCCAGATCGTGAGCCATGGGTTTCTGACCCCTGCTCTAGAGTGTCTGCTTTCAGAAACTATATAATGGGTTTTATGTATTCAAACATTTAAACATGTGAACAAAAAGGAAAAACAGCTCTGGCAGTGAAAGAGTTAAATCATTGCCAAATAAACAGCTCAAAAAGGTCCATGCAGGGTGTAGAGGGGGTGAGAGATGAACTGGGTAAATGACAATGATGTAAGAGGTGGAATCCTAATCTTTTCCTAATTCTCTCTCACAGGACTCCATCATTTATGACCAGAGACGGAGCGTCACAGACCGACCCAGCAGCAGCTGACCTGTGACCTGTTATACCATGACCTGTGACCTGCTACACCGTGACCTGCGCCCCCTTTCACTGTGACCTGTGACCTGCTACACCATGACCTGTGATCTGTTACACCATGACCTGTGACCTGTTACACCGTGACTTGTGATCTGTTACACCATGACCTATTTCACAGTGACCTGTTACACCATGATCTGTGACCTGTTACACCGTGACCTGTGACCTGCTACACCATGACTTGTGACCTGTTACACCATGACTTGTGACCTGTTACACCATGACCTGTGACCTGCTACACCATGACTTGTGACCTGTTACACCATGACCTGTGACCTGCTACACCATGACTTGTGACCTGTTACACCATGACCTGTGAGCTGTTACACCATGACCTGTGACCTGCTACACCATGACTTGTGACCTGTTACACCATGACCTGTGACATGTTACACCATGACCTGTGACCTGCTACACCATGACTTGTGACCTGTTACACCATGACCTGTTACACCATGACCTGTAACCTGCTACACCATGACTTGTGACCTGTTACACCATGACCTGTGAGCTGTTACACCATGACCTGTGACACCGTGACCTGTTACACCATGACCTGTGAGCTGTTACAACATGACTTGTGGCCTGTTACACCGTGACCTGTGACCTCTTACACCATGACCTGTGACCTCTTACAACATGACTTGTGACCTGTTACACCATGAATTGTGACCTCTTACACCATGACTTGTGACCTGTTACACCGTGACCTCTTACAACGTGACCTGTTACACCATGACCTGTGACCTGCTACACCGTGACCTGTGACCTGTTACACCATGACCTGTGACCTGTTACACCATGACCTGTGACCTGCTACACCATGACTTGTGACCTGTTACACCATGACCTGCTACACCATGACTTGTGACCTGTTACACCGTGACCTGTGCCCTGTTACACTGTGACTTGTGATCTGTTAGACTGTGACCTTTGACCTGTTACACCATGGCCTGTTACACCATGACCAATGATATGTTACACTGTGACCTCTGACCTGTTACTTTGCCGTCTAATATTTGTTTTTGAATTATTTTTCATTTTTTATAGCTGAATATTATCTTCTCTTTATATCTGTTTTGCAAATGTATTGTCTTTCTCAAATTGTGATCACATTAAATAATATTTAAGAGAAAATACGTCTTATGTCTACAATACTCTTGGACTTTCTTTTTTGCCCACATTTCTGGCAATGTGTAAATCTATATTCATCATAAGCAATCATCATCATCATCACAGAGTGAATTCTTCATTTCCTATAGAGATCTGGATGTTCTGTGGTGTGATTGGACTGGAGATCCACTTATAAACCCGGTAATATTATTACTATGGCATATCAACGAAGGTAAAGAAGCCATCTTCAAAGCAAGGACAAGGGGTGGGCAGGAGGGACAGTTACCCTGGACGCAGTGAAGCGAAAGTGGCAGAAAATGGACACCCATTCTATGGCATGTATTAACAATGGAGGAAGGGGGCACAGTTCTGGATCCTTGCCCTGGGCACTGGACGACCCTGTCCTCCCCTCCTGAACCGTACCAGGCAACATGGGGAGTATGGGTACTTTTGGGCAGGGGAGGGCTCTGCCCCTGGGCTGTGGTTGTGGGGGTCTGCAAGCGGGGGGGCTAATCGGATTCTGGAAGCCCCCCTTTAATAAGGGGACCCCCAGATCCCGACCCCCCCCCATGTGAATTATTATCGGGTACATCGTGCCCCTACTAATTCACCTAAAAGTGTCAAAAAAAGAAAAAAACAAAGGAGACACTTAGGGACAAGTCCCTAAAAAAAATAAGTGTCCCCCATTGTAATCCATCGTCAATCACAATGAGGGATGGACCGGAAAAAAACCCCCAAAAAAGAACAGCTCTTCCTCCATGGGAGGGCTCCCGCCAACTGAGCTCTCTTTGTTTTTACGTTTTATTTATAGTGAAGGGCGGGGCCACCCGGTGACGTAATTGCGTGACCCGCCCCTCGGGCGTCACATGACGCCAGGAGGGGGCGGGGTCACCGCTACTCCACCCGGTGGCTCCCGCCCTGCACTATAAATAAAACATCAAAACAAAGAGAGCTCAGTTGGCGGGAGCCCTCCCATGGAGGAGGAGCTGTGCCTACGGACAATGACGGGCGGGCGATCATGGGGTGTTCGGTGGGACCGAAGTTGTGCAGAACACCCCATAATGTTCTACATTCGGGGAGCAGGCAAACCGCAAATGTCAGACAGAACGACGGTCTGCCTTGTTCACATAGGCAGACCACCGTTCTGCCTCTACAGCGAATGATCGGCGGGTCCCGGCGGCCAATAGCGGTCACTGGATCCGCTGATTGGCTCCCGCTGTGTCCAATCATAGCGGGGGTGCGCCCGAGACCAAGAGAAGGAAACAAGGTACAGGTAGGTTGTTTTGTGCAGCCGGGCCACCCTGCCGCAGTAAATGTAAAATATTTTTTTTCCTGAAAGAAAAAGTAAAAAATTTTAAAGTGTTGGACAAACATGGCGAAACCTTAAAAAAAAAAGCAGCTGCCACCATTTTATTGTCCGTGGCCTCGGTTTTTGAGAAAATATATTTGGGGGGGGGGGGGGGGCTGAAGCAATTTTCTAACAAAGAAAAAGCTAAAAAAACAGATCACTGTCCCTGCCCACATCTGATTCACCCAGCTGCCTGGGCCCCCCTGCTGACCTGGGCCCCGTACAGGAGGACTGGTGGTACTCCCTTATCCACGGCCCTGCTGTCACCTGTTATCGTGTCTTTAGAGCAGCCTTTCTCAACCTTTTCAACACTGAGGAACCCTTGAAATTATTCTCCGGTCTTGGGGAACCCCTGCTAAAAATTAAAAATCTACAACTCATGATACATTAGTGTGGAAAATAGAAACATCGAGAGAGGAGGAGGACATCAAATATCCATTCGTTTTATGGCACAAAGAGGACCTGTCAGTCACCTTTACAAGGTGCAGGGAGGTCACAATGTACAGAGACAGGATAATTTCCACCTTTTATCATTAAATCCCGGGCAGGTCACAATGTACAGAGACAGGATCATTTCCACCTTTTATCATTAAATCCCGGGCAGCTTACTGGGACAGAGACATGTAACACTGGACGGGCCCTAAATTACTATTTTCCACCTTTACT
>BLSH010456983.1:527474-543592 GCA_018402905.1 Glandirana rugosa | reverse complement strand
CAGTTTGTCCCGGTTTTAGTTAAAGTGACACACACAGTTTCCAGATGTTTGCAGGACAGTGATATGGGTTCTCCCGGCTTATTTATACTTTTTTGACACAGTTTGAAGATGATTTTAGAACAGTTATATGGCTTCTACCGTTAATTAATACTTTTCAGACACAGTTTGAAGATGGTCCACATCCACCTCCATTTTTGATTTTTTTATGTTTTTATTTTTTTTAAATGCTTTTAGTTATTTCCCTGTCCCCATTTCTTTGTAGGGCACTTGTCCCACCCTTACCCCCATGTCCTTCCTTTTGCAGACCTCTAGGACTTTCCAGGACTTTTTTACAGCCATTTTTGTGCCTAAAAGTTCGGGTCCCCATTGATTTCAATGGGGTTCGGGGTCCGGGACAAAGTTCGGGTTCTGTCCGGACCCGAACCCGGACTTTGTCCCGAAGTTCGGCCAAACCAGCAGAACCCGGACTTCCAGAAGTTCGCTCAACTCTAGTTATCTTGTGATGTTTTGTAGGGTGTAAGAGGTATTGTACCCTATTCTTGGTATGCATTACCTTGCGTGCTAATTGTCTGCCAGGTTTGTTGTCGTGGGCATACGACTTAAGTTTCAGTCTTCTAAGGTATGTGTCGTACCTCAGCATAAGGTATGTTCTCAGGTCTTCCCTTAGTTCTTGGAGGGATTTTGCTAATTGGGGTGAGGGCGAGGATTTGTTCTTGGCCTCTAGATTGTGTATGGTTTCCGTAAGTTTAGTCAGCTGAAGGTCATATCATCTTTTGAGTCTGGCCCCCTGTTGCAGGAGACTCCCCCTAATGTATGCTTTATGGGCCTCCCATAGCGTAAGGGGGCTTACAACAGAATTAGTATTATTCTCAAAGAATTCTTTAATGTGCTGGGAAATAAGTTTTTGGCTCTCAGGCTCTTGTAGTAATTTGACGTTACATCGCCATATGGGATTTGGGAGAGGGTCACCCGCTTCTTCAATAGATACAGAAATAGCAGCGTGGTCTGACCACGTTATATCATAGATTTCAGAAGAGGATATCTTTTGGAGTTGCCACCTGTCCGTCAAAAACATATCAATACGAGAGTACGTATGGTGTCTGGAGGAAAAGTAGGTGTAATCTTTCTCGTTGGCATGTTGGCACCTCCAGACATCATACAACTCTTCGTTGTGTAGGAATTTACTCAGAGAGGGTCTGCCTCTGAGGGCATGGGACGATGAGTCCAACTGCGGGTCATTAGTGATGTTAAAGTCTCCACAGAGCAGCAGGTTACCGTGCCTGATGGCGGCCAAGCGCTTAAGCAGTCTGTTCAGGAATCGCACCTGGTGGTTGTTTGGTGCGTATAGGGCCACTAGAGTGTAGGGGCGAGAGTTAATGTCATATAAGAGAATGATATAGCGCCCTTCGGAGTCCAGGATAGAGTTCTTGAGGTGGAAGGCCACTGTGTCTCGGATAGCTAATAGGACACCTTTGGATTTTTTCTCTGAGGAGGAGGAAAGGAAAACATGTGGGAACTGTCTATGTGAGCATTTGGGGGTGTTTGAGGCACAGAAGGGGGTCTCTTGGATACTAAGAATGTCAGCTCCCCGTTTCAGAGCCTCTCTCCACATCGAGTGTCTTTTTGCTGGGTGGTTCAATCCTTTTACATTTAAGGACAGACACTCGATAGGCATGTTATGTTAACTGTACAGAGTATGTGTGGCATAGTGTACACTCACTGCGGCCGGTGGGAAAGTCCAAACATACGACCTTAGAAGGAGACTTGTACGGTGTGCTCGGTTCGATGCTTCTATGGAGGGTTCCGCCAGGCTTCTCTGTGGAAGATTACTCGGTAGAAATGGATGCTTTTGTTCGTATTGTGTACTATAGTTGTGGGAGAGGGAGTGAAATGAAACAGTCAACAAGGAGAACAGATTAAACATATAAAAACAGGATCCCTGGGAGGATCCGTGAACATTACGATATGTTCGCGTTGCTTGAGGGGGAAGGGTGAACACTAGGGGCGTTGTTAGGGGGTGGCTATTGGGGCTACAGCCCCGAGTCTGGGGCCTATAGCCCCGAGTCTCTTACCGGGTGGGTGCAGTTCTGCAATTTTCAGGTATGTCCCGGTCTGGAATGCAGGAGGCAGGGGCAGACTGAGCTGTGGTAGTGCGGGTTCCGGTTCTGCCCTCGCCTCCACCTGATGTATGGGGAGGCTCTCTGGGTACCCTGATGTAAGGTGGGGCTCTCTGTGGACCCTGATGTAAGGAAGGGATCTCTCTGGGGACCCTGATGTAAGGAAGGGGCCTCTCTGGGGACCCTGATGTAAGGAAGGGGCCTCTCTGGGGACCCTGATGTAAATAGGGGGGCTCTCTGGGGACCCTGATGTAAGGAAGGGGCCTCTCTGGGGACCCTGATGTAAGGAAGGGGCCTCTCTGGGGACCCTGGTGTAAGGAAGGGGCCTCTCTGGGGACCCTGATGTAAATAGGGGGGCTCTCTGGGGACCCTAATGTAAGGGGGATCCGCACTCAGAAATGCAACAATATTTATACTTTTATATATATATTTATACAGACGCATATTATATACATGTGTATGCCTGCTCAAGCGTATGACTCTACTTCACTGCTATGGGCTCTAGCCCCAGATCTTTTGTAGACCTAGCAATGCCCCTGGTGAACACCCATCCAGACCATCTCGGGAGAGATTTGTGTGGTAGGAAGCAGGTTATGTGACCTTATTAGAAATGTTATTTTTGGTAGAACGCTTGCGGGATACTACCTGCCATTCCTGTGACAGAGGTAGAGCTTTGCCAGCTTGTTTGGGATTTGGAGGGGACTCCACTAGTATTCCCCACTGGCGGATGATCATGAGACCTTCCTCTAGGGAGGATACAGGTTCAGTGGTAACGTTGTTGGTAATCAGCAGGGTTGCTGGGTATTTCCACTTATGGGGGATGTTGTGGTTGTGCAGGGCCTTTGTAATGGTGGCTAGGTTTCTCCTACGCTGCAATGTCAGGAAGAAGCTGCAGGGACATACATGATGCTGGGTGAAGGTCTGGATTATGAAAGTTCTGCATGAGGATTTCTTTAGCCCTGTAAAAATGCATTCTAAGCAGGACATCTCTAGGGACCTCCTCTGCTAGGAACGAAGGCTTGGGTACCCTGTGTATTCTGTCTATCGTGAGCTCCATTGCAGAGAGCGATGGTGCCAAGGCTGAAAAGATGTCCTTGGTGAAGGGTAGCAACTGAACTGCCGACACCACTGCCGACACCGATTCGGGTATTCCTCGGTTCTTGAGGTTATTCCTTCTGGACCTATCTTCTAAATTGGCAAATTTATCTTTTATCCAGAGGATTTCTTCACCCTGGGCATCGTGTGCGTCTACCACGATGTTATATGAGGTAGAAGAGTCTCCCATCACCTTTTCCACATGGTCAACCCTGTGGCCTAGTTCTTGCACCCCTAGCTTGCACTGCTAACCGTATGAATTATGTCATTGTGGAGTGAGGATCTGAGCGACATTAGTCTTTTAAAACGGTGTCTGACCTGTCTGGCCTGAGGTGGGGAACCCTGCGATGGGACCATTTGTTGCAGGTGCAGTAGGCCTCACTGCGGCCTGTGTTCCACTCACCTCCATGTCTTGCATTCCGGGAGTGTCATCAGGAGAGGCTGTTCTTTGTTTGGTCTTGCCCGGGCTTCTCGTAGTAGGAGTAGAGGCTGCTGATGAGGCTCTGTTGTCCGAGCGGTCTGGCGGCTGTCTCGGTTCCTGCGCTGTTAAGGCTGAGTACAAGGATGCGACCTGCGTATGCCTCCTCGTGGCAAAGGGTCCACCGCCATCTTGTTGCGGCCTGGTCTGGGCATCTGGGAAGAAGCTAGTGAACTTCCCAGGCCGAACCGGTGGCTCCTTTCTCCTCCTGGTCATCCCAGAGCAGTGTCTGGATACTTGAAGCTGCGGAGTCGGTGTCTATGTGAGCTGACGGCTCTTGTAGCTGCGGCTTCTCCCTGCGGTCCGGCGGAGCTACGGGACTAAGCGTCCATGTCGGAGCTCAGACGCCACGCCCCCCTTCCCCCTTTTTTTATATGTACAATAGGGATGGAGGTTTGTCATTGCGGTTTTGGGTCTAGATCACATCCTTTTTTTTTGCAAATGACATTTCATCGCTGGCTGCTTTAATTAATTGCTGGAAAATGACATTTCACTGCTGGCTGCTTTTATTAATCGCTGGCAAATTACATTTCATTGCTGGCTTCTTTAAATAATTGCCAGGAAATGACATTTCCTCTAAAAAAAAGGGAGAAAAGAGAAAGCGGGACTTTAAATGAGGGATGTCAATGCAGACAGATATTGCATGGAATATATATGTATATTTTATTAAACAAATACAGGTACATTTGAACATTCCATAGTCTGGAGATACATAATGCATTGTTAGCTAGTAATCTACCATATGCAAAAGAGCTGCCATGTAGATACACACATTGACCATACACATACATAACATTTGACTTGATAAAATTCAAATACATAAAATTATATACACAGGCCAATAAAATTGCAAGATAGGGGGCGTGGTTTGACCGCTGCCGAAGATGGCCGCTTGAGCACTTGGCTCCGCTCCTCCACCACAAAACAAGGCAGACCCAGCGACCCAAACCAGCCACACTGCCCTCACAACAGAGGGGCTAGCTGCGGGGAACCCACAGAGCATGACATGGAGGAAAAATCTTGGGCAGGGATCCAGACGACTCCTCGATTTTTACATGTGGCCCGCACATCAGGGAGCCCAAGATGGCGCCAGCCGAGGACAGGGAGACGCGGACCCGCCGCCAGAGCCCACAGCCACAGGCACCCTAGACGCGGAGCCTATGGAACTCCCAGCACATCATCTGGCTGACCCATCCTCCCCTCAGGGAGAACGAGGTAAGAGGATGGCTGACACCTTAGCGCACTCTCCAGATAAACAACTGCCGATCAAACGGCAGCATGGCGCTGGGACTTGCAGTCCCACAGCAGATACGGCCTCCATCAACACATTAGCGGCCTACCCCACTGCTCACGGCCCAGCCTCTGAACACGCTATAAAGGCAATGCTCTTATCCCTACAATCTGATATACAAAGAGAGCTAAGAGTATCCATAAACCAGATGCAGGATAGAATTAACTCTGCAGAAGACCGCCTAGAGCACATTGAGAAACATTTAACTGACTCCACCAAGGCACATAACACTATGGTAGACATACAGGACGAACAGGCCGATGCACTACAAATGCTGCGACTGAAAGTCGCCGACCTAGAGGATAGGTCAAGAAGGAACAATATTAAAATAAGAATCACTAGATACCCCCGGGATAATACCCTACTTACACCAGCTGTTCTGCAAACTCATGCCGGAAATACATTCGAGAGACATGTTAATTGACAGAGCGCATAGGCTCCATAAACCACAACACCTGCCTCCAAATGTGCCCAGAGACATACTAGCTAGAGTGCATTTCTTTCAAGGAAAGGATGACATCATGAGAGCCGCAAGAGCACTCCGCTCACTACCAGAGCCATTTGAAAAAATTAAGCTCTTTAATGACATTTCAGCAGCAACAGCACAGGCCAGAAAGTCATTTGAACCAGTCACCTCAGTATTGATGGAACGGAAGACTCCCTACAAATGGGGCTTCCCCGTAAAGTTTCTAGTAACACACCACAATAAACACACCACCATCCTTACTCCTAAAGAGGGGATTAAATTGCTCCACAATTGGGGCCTACTCACAAGAACGCCCCCGGTGACCCCCACAGTGAAACCGTCAGCCAGGATGCCCAACTCATGGGAAGCCCGAACGCAAAACTGGAGACTAACATATCAGGAATCCCCTTATATACCTATTATAGGTATACGCACTACGCTGGACTCAAACATTACTACGTTGTTTTATGTGGAGGAGCGAGAGGTCTCCTGACTTTGTATTTCCTCTCTCCCCCGCTCCACCAACTTAGTGTGCTAAGCACACCACAGGTTTATTCACTTGTTTTCATTCATTATCTTAAGTTAGCACACCCTAACTGCAAACTAACTGGTTATATACCGATCACCTAGCGAACGCTAGAGCCATTTGTTTTGTCGTTCTATTTTTCTGTTTATCTGTTACACTTATCTGCCCGTCCTTGACGGCAAACTATCAGGCCTAAACCACATACAAGGGTAAGATACCTTTGGCTGATATAATCAGGCTTGTTTGTGCGAACAAAACCTTTAACCTGAGGGGCCCCTCGGACACGCACAAACAAACCGTCACATCCCCACCCGAAACATTATTGTGTACTATCTCCCCGTTTCACCCACTATTGTACAGTCTTCTTAAGTGCCGGCTGAGCTCTCCAGGTGTGACACCAGAGGCGTTGCTAGGGGGTGGCTATTGGGGCTATAGCCCCGAGTCTCTGACAGGGTGGGTGCAGTTCTGCAATTAGCAGGTATGTCCCGGTCTGGAATGCAGACTGTGTATGTATATATATATATATATATACACATACATACACACACATGTATATTTATTACTATTATTATTTATTTTATTACATGTATGCCCGATCAATCTTATGTCTTTCTTTACTTCGCTGCTATGGGCTCTAGCCCCAGATCTTTTGTAGACCTAGCAACGCCCCTGGGTGACACAATGTCAATCAAAATTCTCTCGTTAAATGCCAAAGGCCTCAACAGTCCCTTTAAAAGATCTCTCCTCTGGAGAGAAGCCATTTCTCAAAAGGCAGATATACTATGTGTCCAAGAGACACACTTTGCGGAACACCGCCAACCACCTTGCTCACACAAACAATTCCCACACTGCTTCCAAGCCATAGCTGACAAGAAAGTTAGAGGAGTAATGATAGCTATCAGATCAACGGTGGCCTTCACCTTACAAAGTATTGAAGTAGACCCCGCAGGCAGATTCTTAATCCTACAGGCCACTTTCAATAACTATCCTCTAACTATCGATAACATTTATGCCCCGAATACCCATCAAAAAATATTTTACAAAAAAGATCCTCCAAAAAATACAATTCCTCCCGAAAGATCAAATCATCATATGCGGAGACTTCAATGATATTATTGACCCCCAACTTGACACTTCCAATTCAAAAAAGAGGAGATCAACAGCCCTGGCCACTCTTGTCTCCCTAGAGGACTGGTGTGACCCCTGGAGATGCCAGCATGGAACTGAGAGAGACTACTCTTTTTATTCCCAAACTCAAAAGTCCTGTCTCGAGGATTGACCCGTTCCTTACCTCCAAGGTCTTACTCCAAAAAATAACCCATTCGGAAATAGGACTTATAAAATGGTCGGATCATGCCCCAGTGTCTATTACAGTTGCTATAGCCTCCCCAACACCTAGGATCACTAGATGGCGTTTAAATCCATCAGCCCTATTGACCAGGGAATATAGGGAACAGGTCCAGTCCGAAATCTCACATTTTTTTACTACTAACTGCAATTCTGTAGATAAATGCTCCACACTATGGAATGCACATAAATCTGTCTTGAGGGGGACACTATTGAAACTCGGAGCCCAGGAGAAAAAGAAAAAGACAACTCACCTAAACTCCTTATTAACCACTTGCCGACCGCCCGCCGCAGCGTGACGGCGACAAGGTGGTTCGTCATCGCGAACCGCCGTCACAGGACGGCGGCCGCGATAACTAGCATTGTGAGCGCGCGCCGCCGGAGGCGCGCACGCACGCTCACTGTGTTCGGGGGGAGCCAGGGAGCAGGTAGTGCGGACTAGATCGCCGCCGGCTCCCCGCGATGGCTCCCCCGCACTGAAAGAACGGAGGTCCGTGTATGTAAACACGGACCTCCGTTCTGTTGAAGGGGGAAGGGCGATGATCACAGCCTTCCTGTAAATGGAAGCTGTGATCATCCCCCTTCCCCAGCCAGGGCAGTCCCCCCACAGTTAGAACGCCCGGGGAACACAGTTAACCCTTAGAGCGTCCCCTGCAGGTTAACCCCTTCACTGCCAATGGCATTTACACAGTAATCAGTGCATTTTTATAGCACTGATCGCTGTATAAATGCCAATGGTCCCAAAAAAGTGTCAAAATGGTCCGACATGTCCGCTGAAATATCGCAGTACCGCTAAAAATCGCAGATCGCCGCCATTACTAGTAAAAAATAAAAAAAAAATTAAAAACCCAGAAATTAATTCTCATCATCCGTAAACGCAACCACTTTTGCGCAAACCAATCAATAAACGCCGATTGCGATTTTTTTTACCAAAAATATGAGGAAGAATATAAATCGAACAAAACCGATAGAAAAAAATGTTTTTTTATATATTTTTTTTTGGATTTGTATTTTAGCAAAAAGTAAGAAATTTGGGTTTTTTTGCAAAATTGTCGCTCTTCTTTTGTTTATAGCGGCGATCAGAAATGACGCAGCGGTGATCAAATACCACCAAAAGAAAGCTCTGTTTGTCGGGAAAAAAAGGACGCAAATTTCGTTTGGGTACAACGCCGCACGACCGCGCAATTGTCAGTTAAAGCGACGCAGCGCCGAATCGCAAAAAGGGCTCTGGTCCTAAAGTGGGAAATCCTTCCGGGGCTGAAGTGGTTAACACAAATTAAAGCCCTAGAAACAATTAATAAGCAGTCACCATCCCAATCTTTGACCCATAGCCTCAACAAACTGAGAAATTACCTTAGCACCCTCCTTAGAAGAAACCATGACTACTACCTGAGGAGACTACGCCTCACATGGTACTCCCAAGGTAACAAGGGAGGGAAATTTCTAGCTCAACAATACAAACGAAGAGAAGCCCAATCTAAAATCCCCTTCTTACTAGACAAGGGAACAGACTGACGAACCCGAAGGAAATAGCAGATGGTTTTAGCTCCTTCTATGCCAAATTATACAATCTATCGCAATCCCCAGATGAACCACAACCCACATTACAATTGATTAGAAACTTCCTGCATAATATTAAGTTGCCTAATATTTCACCTGAACAACTGGAAGAACTGACTACCCCATTCTCAATTAACCGCTTGCCGATCGCTGATCGGCAATTGACGGCGACAGTGTGGCGCTCCTGCGCAAATCGCCGTCATATGACGGCGGCTGCGAGATCGCACCCAGTGAGCGCGCCCGCGCGCTCACTGTGTCCGGGGAGGGCCAGGGAGCGGGTGCGGCGGATTCGATCTCCGCCGGCCACCCGCGATGCCCCCCCCCCCCGGAGTGAAAGAACGGAGGTCCTTGTAAGTAAACACGGACCTCCATTCCTCTACATGGAAGCTGTGATCACTTCCCTTCCCCTGCTAGGGCAGTCCAAACACAGTTAGAACACGCCCAGGGAACATAGTTAACCCTTAGAGCGCCCCCTGCAGGTTAGCCCCTTCACTGCCAATGGCATTTACACAGTAATCAGTGCATTTTTATAGCACTGATCGCTGTATAAATGCCAATGGTCCCAAAAAAGTGTCAAAATGGTCCGACATGTCCGCTGAAATATCGCAGTACCGCTAAAAATCGCAGATCGCCGCCATTACTAGTAAAAAATAAAAAAAAATAAAAACCCCAGAAATGAATTCTCATCATCCGTAAACCCGACCACTTTTGCGCAAACCAATCAATAAACGCCAATTGCAATTTTTTTTTATCACAAATACGAGGAAGAATAAAAATCGGCCAAAACCGCATGAAAAAAATGTTTTTTTATATTTTTTTTTTGGATTTGTATTTTAGCAAAAAGTAAGAAATTTGGGGTTTTTTGCACAATTGTGGCTCTTCTTTTGTTTATAGCGGTGATCAGAAATGACGCAGCGGTGATCAAATACCACAAAAAGAAAGCTCCATTTGTGGGAAAAAAAGGACGCAAATTTCGTTTGGGTACAACGTCGCACGACCGCGCAATTGTCAGTTAAAGCGACGCAGCGCCAAATCGCAAAAAGGGCTCTGGTTCTAAAGGGGGAGATCCTTCCGGGGCTGAAGCGGTTAAGGAAGTCCAAAATATCATTAGAAACCTGCCAGCACATAAAGCCCCTGGTCCGGATGGTTTTATCAACGAATATTACAAAACATACTCAGACCAACTAGCCCCCAATTTAACCCACTTATTCAATGAGTTCTTACTCTCAGGGAATATCCCCTCTGAAAATTTGGAAGCCACAATTACCACCATACATAAAACAGGTAAACCCACACATGACCCGGCCAATTACCGCCCGATATCACTCCTTAATACTGACATTAAAATATACACGAAACTGCTAGCTGAGAGACTTGCTAAATATATCCCAAAAGTTGTACACCCGGACCAGGTGGGTTTCATACCACTACGCCAGGCATCAGACGGAACCAGAAGGTTTGTAGACTTACTACATTGGGCCGAACAGTCACAAACGCCTTCTCTGCTGATATCCTTAGACACAGAGAAGGCGTTTGATAGAGTGAATTGGCTATACCTTAGCCACTCCAGATCCGCGCTATTGCCATAGTACGGCTCCAGCGCGGATCTGGAATGCCGGGACGACGTCCATGGACGTCGTCCCCTGTGCACGCTCCTCGCGTGCCCCCTAGTGGCAGCAGCGGCTCCAGCGCGGATCTGGAATGCCGGGACGACGTCCATGGACGTCGTCCCCTGTGCACGCTCCTCGCGTGCCCCCTAGTGGCAGCAGCGGCGCGACCCGCCGATCTCTTTTAGGAGCCTCAGAACGGGGAACCGCTGATGTAAACACGGCGGTTCCCCGTTCTGTGACAGGGGACAAGCAGATCTACTGATCCCTGTCACTGGGATCAATTAGATCTGTTATGTCCTGACCAGCCCTGCCCCCCCACAGTTAGAACACAGCCAGGGAACACTGTTAACCCCTTCACTGCCCCCTGCTGGTTAACCCCTTCAATGCCAATGACATTTACACAGTAATCAGTGGACATTTAAATTTCTGATCGCTGTATAAATGTCATTGGTCCCAAAAATGTGTAAAAAAATGTCCGACATGTCCGCCCCAATATCGCAGTCCCGATAAAAATCGCAGATCGCCACCATTACTAGTAAAAAAAAAAAATAATAAAAACGAAATAAATCAATTCCCAGTTTGTAGACGCGATAACTTTTGCGCAAACCAATCAATATACGCCGATTGCGATTTTTTTTTTACCAAAAATATGTAGAAGAATATATGTCGGCCAAAACTGATGAATAATTTTTTTTAATGGATTTGTACTTTAGCAAAAAGTAAAAAATATTGTTCTTTTTTGCAAAATTGTCGCTCATTTTTTGTTTATAGCGGCGATCAGAAATGACGCAGAGGGGATCAAATACCACCAAAAGAAAGCTCTATTTGTGGGAAAAAAAGGACGCAAATTTTATTTGGGTACAACGTCGCACGACCGCGCAGTTGTCATTCAAAATGCGACAACGCTGAAAGGGGGGTTTAAGTGCCCAGTAAGGAAGGGGTTAAAGAAGCCCTACAGAAATTTGGCATACGGGGACAATTCCTACAGGCTATAATGGGCTTATACTCCTCCCCTAGCGCAAGGGTTCTCACATCAGGTGTCATCTCGGACCCGTTTGCGATCACCAATGGCACCAGGCAGGGCTGCCCCCTGTCCCCATTGGTGTTCGCACTCGCGATCGAGCCCCTAGCCCAGGCTATCAGACTACACCAAGGCATCCAAGGCATAACAGTGGGTCAATCCTCTCACAAAATAGGCTTATACGCCGATGATATAATAGTTTGGCTCACGGACCCCCTAAACTCACTCCCACATCTATGTGACACATTACACCGATTTAGCCAAATCTCCTACTACAAACTCAATAACTCAAAATCAGCAATGCTAGGAGTAACCATATCACCAAAATTGAAAACAGAAATAACATCCACAGCCCCCTTCTCCTGGGCCTCTAATGCATCCCTAACATACCTGGGCATTCAACTAGTGTCCCCCTCCTCTAATTTACTAAGAACAAACTTAGCTCTCCTTGAACAGAAGCTACACACAACAGCTAAAACTCTCCTGATGAACGGAACCTCCTGGGCAGGAAGGATCGCACTGGCCAAGATGTTCCTCCTCCCACACATTTTATACATCTTTAGGACCCTACCGCTGCCAATCCTAAAACCAGACGTCAAGAGGCTGCAAACCATTATCAACTCATTTATATGGGTGGCACGCAAACCAGTGTTGCCAACCTACCAGATTGAAATTTACTGGCACAACACCCAAAATTTACTGGCACAGCCAAGTTTTTACTGGCATTTTACAAAAGTTACAAAATTACAGTTTTCAGTGTAAATTTCAGTATTTAGGCTACGAACAATTACACTGTGCAAATAGCAATGTGATTTAAGGTAGATAGCAAGGTAAAAAAAGCATATTTCTGTTATTTTCAATATAATAAGGGCAGATTATTTAGTCCATCAGTTTTGTCACCCATGTCAAATTGTAGAGATTTCCCCTTAATTTCTGTTCCATAACCACCACAGAAAGGGAGGTGAAATCCCTGGTAGCCACCAAGATCACCAGAATTTATGTCCCCACTTCTAAAGACTTCCTGTCTCCATCACCTCCTGTTTTTATCCCTCCAACCTCCATCCCTCCATCACCTCTTGTCTCCATCACACAATCCCCCCATCACTTCCTGTCACCATCCCTCCATCTCCATCACACCATCCCCATCACCTCCTGTTTCCATTACACCATCCTTCCATTACCTCCTGCCACTTAGCCAGTGCACACTACACTCATACAGTGCACACTACACTCATACAGTGCACACTACACTCATAGTGCACACTGCACTCATAGTGCACACTCACACTAAGAGAGAGAGACTTCTGCATCCTGGCTCGCGGCTGTCTGTCAGAGTGAGCAGAGACAGTGTGTGTGCCAAACAGTCCCACACTCACTGTCCTGACTCTTTTTTTGTCTGGCTTGAATTGGATGCGTTCTGCACTCACCACTGTCACCAGGAGGGCTGCAGGGTCAGCCAGAGCAGGAGGCAGGCAGGAATCAGGAGGGTCCATCCATCCGGAGCGTCTGCTCCGGTCAGGTGCTGGCTGGCGGTGGTGTGGCGGGAAAATGCAGTAACCGCATTTGAGGGCGGATGGGCTGGGCAGAGGCACTAGAGGCAGCAGGAGGAGTGGTCGTCCAACTCGTCTTAAGGTCAGGATCGGATCTTCTCACTCGCCGCTCAGGGATTTCCTTGATTGCACATGCGCAGCTCTGACCGGAGCTGATGGCCGCTGTTTTTACTGGCACTTTTCGGCTGCTACGGACTTTTACGGACACCCAAAAAACTGCCCTGTTTTTATGGGCTGTCCGTAAATTTACGGACGGTTGGCAACACTGACGCAAACCTCGGTTCAAATCTTCCATTCTTTGCATTCCCAAAGCATACGCTGGACTGGGCGCTCCGGGTCTCCAAGTAAATTATAAAGCCACTATACTCGATCAACTAAAGAAATTATGGGGTATGGGCTCGCAAGCCCCATGGGCTTTGATCGAAGCTCATATCATAGGGCACAACCCGGCCTCAACTCTAGCAGCACTGTGGTTAGGGCTTATACCAACCAGCCCAGCTCTCCCAACACTCAAGGCAACATTCAAGGTCTGGAAATCAATAATACAATCGGCCACAGGCAGGGGAGGGCTGGGCCAGGGGGCAGGGTGGCAATTGCCCCCCAGGCCACCCCAACTTACAATCGAAATGGTCAGCGGCCATTGCCCGCTGACAATATTCTCTTTTTGTGAAGGAAGTAGGGGCCAGGGGCACGGCCGTCAACTAATTGCAAGCAGAGGGGGGCGCCCAGGGCCGGCCCTACCATGGATGATGTCTATTATAGGAGCCAGTCCAGGAGGCAGGAATCCATATGACATTGTCCGTGCCAGGTAAACAGGAGATCCCCGCTCTTTGCAATCCGGCGGCTCTCCTCTTTCTGCATTGCAGGCTGCATTGGATGGGCACTGGTGAGGCTGCATTGATGGGCACTGATGAGGCTGCAGGGCACTGATGAGGCTGCATTGATGGGCACTGATCAGGCTGCATTGATGGGCACTGATGAGGCTGCACCTCCTTTGTTGCTATTAACATTAAATTATGTTACCACATTGTATCATATTTGTCTTGCTTCATAACCTCAATATCCATTATAAAACCAGGTGGGCATGGACGGTGAGCTGATTCGGTAGTTCAGTGGGCCACATTACTGGACTTGCCCCCCCAGGCCTAAGGCTGCCATCCCTCCCCTGGCCACAGGGATACAACCACAAGCTCTCTATAACCTGCCGGTATCAGCCTTATCAAGCACCTCACCAGACCTGCCAATAGATACATGGTCCCGGAAAGGGATTAATAAAATTGGAGACTTATTTGCCCAGGACCAAGTAGCAACTTTCCAACATCTCAAGGAACCCTTTGACATAAGCAATAAAGACTTATTCCTATATCTCAGGACTCGCCATATCCTCTTGAAAATACCAACCTCCACTAAAGGGGTATCTAGAGATATACTGAACTTCCTGAACTCTCCGAAATCTAATACCAAAGGAATATCCCGTATATATAACATTTTACAAAAGCACATTCAAGACAACCATCCTCTAACCTTCCAACATTGGAACACGATCCTACAAACACAAACCCCTCCGCTTATCTGGTACAATGCAATCAAGTACCCTCTAAAATTCTCCAAAAATATCTCGCACTGGGAAACCATGATGAAGATTCTCCACCAATGGTACTACATACCAACAAAACTAGCAAGGATATCAGAATCGCACTCCCGCAAATGTTGGAGGAATTGCAACATGGACGGCAACTTGACGCACATTTGGTGGGAGTGCCCCTGCATAAGGACTCTTTGGCTAGAAGTCAGTGGTGTATCATCCATGGGTGCAAGGTGTTCACTGAACACGGGCCCTGAGGTGTGGGGGGGGCCCACTGTGTTCTGAACCACACTGCACCTATGGGTGATCTCTCCCTGGTTGACAGCTGGTGTGGGCTTGCACACGGGCCCACCAATTTCAGGATACGCCCCTGCTAGAAGTAGAAGCTCTAATACAAGACATAACAAAAATGATTAGACCACTAACCCCCCAGATGGCGCTTTCCGGCCTGGAGTCTGCTAAATGGCCCCAGGGGTTTCATCCCATAGTTACACCTGTTTTAATTGCTACCCGCTTATCCATTGCACGTCACTGGAGACAGGTAGAAGCCCCCAAATTTGGAGAGGTTGTGAGTAAACTTAATGAAAACGCCCAAATGGAATACCTATTTGCCAAAGTACAAATGTCCACAACCAAATTTAATGACCGGTGGCAGGCATGGATATCTAACCCCAGAAACTCTGCCATCACGAAATCTATAGCTTACATAACTCAAAGGAGAATCTAAACAAAAAAATGACCGCTATTCTAGACGGTCTCATCTCTGGGGGGGGGAAAGGCGCCATCGGGGACATATTAATAGACTCGTTATGGAAAAGTAGACCTGTGAACTAAACAAATAGGATATGTGGCAAAATTCTGCCATCTATGCTGTTACCTGCTCCCTCCTCTTCTCCCTATTTTATAATTGACAACCAATACTCATCTATGATAACCAACTGGGGAGCACTATTCTCACACTGACAACCTTAAATTGTTAACAAAAAACGTATTATGGTTCGAAACCATAGTGGTATAGCTTGTTTGTAACTAATGCGATTTTTCAATAAAATGGTTTAAAACTTAAAAAAAAATAAAAAATTGCAAGATAGTACGCCGATAGGGCACCCTAAGAAAACTCTACGCGTTTCATGGCTGTCTGCCATTGGTCAGGAGTTCGGTGCGAGTGTATAAATATAATAGATGTGAGTTCATTGACTGCTGCCCTCTAAAAGGGAGAAAAAGCTGTAAGGGAGCGAAGGATCGGCACTCACAAGTCGGCTGATCAGTGCCCAGCTGATATCAATGGATGGGGGGCCCCAGACAATCAGTCTGCCCTGGGGCTGAGGTGGGGAACCCCAACAGAAGGAGCCCAAAGGCAGGCCGGGTCCCCATGAAACACAAATCCCAAAAAAGTGTGTAAGGGTGAGAATGATACCTGAGCTGGTGATACAAAACACAATGTGTGTGACTGGGGGGGGGGGGGGGGGGGG
>BLSH010456983.1:422775-436360 GCA_018402905.1 Glandirana rugosa | reverse complement strand
AAATCTCTAATTTCTGCTATCTGTCCTCAGAGCAACAGCACAGACAGCAGTAGTAAAGTAATCTATCTCAGGATGCAGGATCAGGTCTTAAAATGGCTAAAATCTGTCCCTCACGCCATCAGCTACCTTTCCCTACACTAACCCAAGGAGCATGTGACTGCAGCACTGTGACTCCAGCTTATAAAGAGGCTGGGTCACATGATGCACCGGCCAATCACAGCCATGCCATTAGTAGGCATGGCTGTGATGGCTTCTAAGGGCAAACCAGTGAAACGCTTGTTGATTGGCTGCCCTGCAGCTTCTCAACACGTGGAGTAAAATAGCAGAACCCCGGACCGAACCCGAACGATTTTTGAAATGTCCGGGTCCGGGTCCGTGCCACGGACACCCAAAAGTTCGGTACGGACCCGAACGTTACAGTCCGGGTTCGCTCAACACTACTCATCATCATCTTGTTTGGTCAAAGTAAAACTTTTTATTGTCACATCCAGTCCAGTAGTACTGTTTCTCCTCCCCAAGACTTGATAATGGTGTTGCTTTCTGGCCTCTGAAACACGTTGGCTCTGTGACAAAGTCTTTCATCAGGTTTTATAATGAAATAAATTTGTATCCGGATGATTCATTCTTGGTGAGAAGCCTCGATCTCAGATTCATTTAGTTAAAATCCAGAAGACAGAAGATTGTGATTCACTAATTGGGTAAGTGTGCACAGGCTCCATCACTTACCTTCCTGTGCCCGAGACGCCGGGATCACCAGCAGGAACATCATCACACACAGCGCCATCTTCCTGAATAACACAAAGCAACCATTAGCTGGAATCTTTCATTCTTCTACTAAACCAATCTTCAGACTACAGGCAGAGGATACAGAGAACAGTCATGTACATTGGCACTGGGGAAGTGAGGAGCAAAAGGGATAAGAGTCTTCCAAGAATTGCCTCAATTTGGGCAAAATTCAAAGAAACCAATGGTGACAGCAAAATAAATGTGTATTTTAAGGGTGTAATAAGCTTTAAAGGGTTGTGGAGCTTAATAAGTGAAAATAGGAGATGCTGCTCTGCCAGGGGTGCAATGGTTAAGGCCAGTAAAGCCCAGTGTATGACTGAATTGAGCTGGGGTTTTGGGTGGAGATACTTTTCTTTACTGCACACCTGATCTCCTGCCTTGGTACTGAATTCCAGGAGCTGTACACCTGCTGTGCCCATTATGAGGGGTTACCACCATCCCTGTGCTGAGTTCCCGGGTCTGTACACCTGCTGTGCCCATTATGAGGGGTTCCCACCATCCTTGTGCTAAGTTTCGGGGTCTGTACACCTGCTGTGTCCATTATGAGGGGTTCCCATCATCCTTGTGCTAAGTTCCTGGGTCTGTACACCTGCTGTGCCTATCATGAGGGGTTCCCACCATTCCTGTGCTGAGTTCCCAGGTTTGTTCACCTACTGTGCTTATTATGAGGGGTTCCCACCATCCCTGTGCTGAGTGCCCAGGTCTTTACACCTGCTGTGCCCATTATGAGGGGTTCCCACCATCCTTATGCTAAGTTCCAGGGTCTATACACCTGCTGCGCCCATTTTGAGGGGTGCCCACTATCCTTGTGCTAAGTTCCCAGGTCTGTACAGCTACTGTGCCTATTATGAGGGGCTGCCACCATCCCTGTGCTGAGTGCCCAGGTCTTTACACCTGCTGTGCCCATTATGAGGGGTTCCTACCATCCCTGTGCTGAGTTTCCAAGTCTGTACGCCTACTGTATCCATTATGAGGGGTTCCCACCATCCTTGTGCCGAGTTCCCAGGTCTGTACACCTGCTGTGTCCATTATGAAGGGTGCCCACCATCCCTGTGCTGAGTGTATGGGTCTGTACACCTGCTGTGCCCATTATGAGGGGTTCTCATCATCCCTGTGCTGAGTTCCTGGGTCTGCACACCTGCTGTACCCATTATAAGGGGTCCTCGACATCCCTATGCTGAGTACCCAGGACTGTGCACCTGCTGCGTTGTATTATGAAGGGTTCTCAGTACCCTTGAGGAACCTTTATTTTGTATTATCAAAATTGCAATTGCAAGAGCTGAACAAAAATAGACAGGAACACCCAACATTCCCAGGTGGAATGGGGTAGGTTGATAAATTATAGTAGGAAGGGTCTTGCTGCTGCAGTATCTGGGACATGTAAGATGATGGGCTGAATCGGCTCCTACACCTATGACTAAAATGTCACTGATAGGTGACCTGACCCTATCATCTCAGTAGACTGCAACATAGAACACGGTATAATAATCAAGAAGTTAACAATACACTTCAGGAGATAATATTAATAATAACCAGTAAGAATAAAAGCAAAAATCCAGATAACAGAATAGTGCAGCCTTTCTCAACCTTGTCAACACTGAGGAACCCTTGAAATAATTCTCCGGTCTCGGGGAACCCCTGCTAAAGATTAAAAATCTACAACCCATGATACATTAGTGTGATGGTCAATGAGAAGAATGCTCCTTACACTTGCGGTCATTGGGAAGAATCACCTTACAGATAGCTAAAAGATCAATGGTATCATTGGGAATTTATCTGAGAGGTAGAAATTGACCATTGCTCAAGGAACCCCTAACAACCTCTGGATGAACCCTAGGGTTCCACAGAACCCTGGTTGAGAAACCCTGGAAAAAAAAGATAAAGGGCACCCCCAAACCAATAAATACAAATCCATGGATACAATGTCAAGGCACATTTTATGGGATACCCCCAAACCAATGAATACACATCTATGGATAAAATAACAATACAACCTCAACGGGGCACCCCTAAAACCAGGGAATACATATCCATGGACACAATGTCAATACAACATGAAAAATTTGTGTAAAGTAAATTCTTACCCAGAGAACGCCACCTGGAACTCCGAGCAACCAGAAGTGAAGGAGTGCAGGGAGAAGATCCAACACAAGTCTACTTCTAAAGGGTTACAATGGAAGGCTCCTCCTGGGAAGGAACGCCCCATCTATGGAATACAGTCCTGGCCATCACTGTCAGAGGGAGGAGGCCTGTAAGGTCACTGTGCACATTTCCCGATGAAATGATTGATTGATTCCCTCTAATCAATAACAGGATATATGAACAATGACCTTCCCAACCCCTGAGGAAGGAATCCCCCTACTGGTGGGGCTTAAACACTGCCAAATATTCTTCACCAGGAGACAGTACAATCCCAGCAAGAGCACGGCTTGTGAACGGTGGCAGAGGGTCTATCAAGCGATATTAGGGTGTGCAGTGCAATGTGTGAGCCAGAAGCAGAGCATTGATAGAGAGGTGTGGAGGAGTGCAATGTGGGACAAGCAGTAGAGGGTTACTGGAGATGTGTTGGGAAGAGTGCAATGTGTGGACAGACAGCAGATGGTTTATAGCAGGGGTGTTAAACTCAATTTTATTGTAGGCCTCATTAGCATTGTAGTTGCCCTCAAAGGACCGGTTGTATCTGTACGACTAGACATCCAGAGCACACCACCCCCCCTTGCATCAGATGTCAGGAGCCCGACCAACCCACTATGAGAAGTCAACAGTCCCCCACCTTGGGTTGCCACCTTTTCTTCAAGTCAAACCCAAATACTTATAGTATAAGCTCCCTTATGTTACAGTCCCCAGTGTTCTCCCTTACATCAGAGTATGCAGAGTCCCCCCTTACAGTGAAAGGGAACTCTGCGAGTTCAGATGTAAAAGGGGAACTCTGTGGCCTCTGATGTAAAGAAGAACTGTGGGGACTGTAACATAAGGGATGGTCTGGGAAACCTGATTTAAGGGGGACCACTGAGAACTCCGATGTACGGAGAGGATTGTGATGTAAGGGGGAACACTGTGGCCTCTGGTGTAAAGAGGAACTCTGATGTAAGGGGTGCTCTGAGAACCCTGATTTACCTTAGTGTACTCACTCAGAGGCAGGAGAGAGAAGGGAGGGAGGGGGGAGACTTCAGTCACAGATGGGGATGGATGGGGAGCTCACTCACCCCTTGGCAGTCAGCACCTCTCATCCAGATGTATCTGAGGCTGCTGGACTTCAAATTTCTGGCCCCCACTTTCCTTTTCTGAGGCACAGCAGTGGGATTGGAGTGAGGGCAGACACAGAGGGGTAGGGACAGGAGGAAGAGGATTAGATTGAGCTTGCTCTCCTCTCTCTTGTGTGTTTGGGGATGATTGTTAGTGCTGCCTTTTTGCGGTGTGAAAGAGAGTGTAGCAGACACTCTCAGCTTAGACAACTGCAGCCAGCAACTCTTCTGGGAAGCCATAGTCCGGCCTGAAAAATGTGTCCGGGTTTCAGGCAGTCTGAAACCCGGACGCATGAGTCCAAACCCGAACTGTCTGAATCCCGGACAGGTGGCAACCCTACCCCCACCTTCACTTACATCACAGTGGACCCATCTTACCTTGTTCTGCTGCCGAGAAGAAGTTGGGGGCAGAGCTGGGAAGTAGAAATGGCAGAGTCTGGAGAAGGACCAGAGGAGGGCTGGAGTTAGCTGCCAGAATCTGCTGAATACTGAAACCAGGGAGAGCAGAGTTGAGGGGCTGCTGCATCTGCACAGAGAGGCACAGGAGTTCTGTCCTCCTCTCTGCTGCCCACTGATGAGATGGGGGGGGGGGGCAGAGACAAGCCTCTCTGTGGCTGCATTGAGAAGAGCAGCTGAGGCTGCAGAAAAAGGGACAGATTAATCTGTTCTCAGTCCCTTTCTCTGTCTCATAACTGAGACATCAGGGGTCTGTTTAGATCCCTGATATTTCACCAAAGCCCCCCAAAGGGGGTCCTAAAAAATATGCAAAAAAGAATAAAAAATACAATTGTAAAAAACAAATAAATGCATAAAATGGTAAATAGGATTTAAAAAAAAACTACTGACACCAGTGGCTGAACTATTAGGGTGGCAAAGGTTGCACTTGTAATTGGGCTTTGGCAATCCGCCTCTATGGGGGGGGGGGGGGGGGGCACAAGACGGCAGGAAGGTGGCCTGCTGCAGGACCATAATAAAGAGTCCCATGATGGGAGTAATGGGCCCCAGGATCAGTGGGAAGAGCCCTAGTCGGGGGCCACTTCATGGTTTCTTGCACCAGGGCCCTGGAGATTCTAGTTATGCTTCTGACACTAAGGCTCCATTCACATCTGATTCAAACCGCTGCAAAACGTGGGATGCATTTGTGATGCCATTACTTCTAATCTGTGATTTTGCCACAATTGTCACACGGTAGATCACGCAGCAAATCGCAATGTGTGCCATTGTTTCCCAAAAGAAGCTCATGTTCCTTTTTGCAATGTTGCAATTGCAGTGTGATTTACCGGGTGACAATCGTGGAGATTGGGGTGCCCATGATCAGGTGTGAATGGAGCCTGAATCTGACCTTTGCTGGACACTGGCTGGATATGACCTCCTGAAATGGATATTCACTCTTCTGTCCTGCCTCAGAAGATCTTCTAATCAAGAGTACCTGACTAAGAAATTCTGCACTATCAGGTTGGGGACTTGTTCCGGGCAAGGCACATTTTCCTGCTGAAGGATGGACAGCAGGATGGTGGCCTTTGTCACACACAACCTTTTTTGGCATGGGGTTAGTCACACTCGGGCCTACGCCGGCAGAGCTGACAGAATTTGTGCCCCACATGACTCTTGCACGGCTGCACCCTAGGCATACCAGCTGGCAAAAAGTCTAGTATCATTGTGCATGAGCCATTGTATAACCTTTTGGTCATCTAGGAGGGACTGGTGCTTCTGAGGATGACTCACCAGAAAAGTAAGGCGACCAGATTTTTAAAATTAAATCCGGGGACATATTTTTTTTTCACTAGTAATGGCGGCAATTAGCAACTTATAACGGGACTGCGATATTGCGGCGGACAAATCGGACATTAAGTGACACTTTTGACATTTGTGGGAACCAGTGACACTAATACAATGGTCAGTGCTAAAAATATGCACTGTCACTGTACTAATGACACTGGCTGGGAAGGGGTTAACATTAGGGGCGATCAAAGGGTTAAATGTGTTCCTAACCAGTGTTTTCTCACTGTGGGGGAGGTGCTTTTACTAAGGGGTGGCATAGATACCTGTCCCTGCTTTGGAGGAACACAGGATCAATGTCTTCCATGCTGGCAGGACGGTGATCTGTTTTATTTACATGGGCAGACATGCCTGCGTGCAGAACGACGATCGGCGGGTATTGGCAGACATTGAGTCCGCCAGACCCACTGATTGGTTCTGATACCCAGAAATGCAGGATCACATATATATACACGATCCTGCGCAGCGCAACAACCCTGTAGCAGAAAATCTGCTATGGGGCAGTTGGCAATTGGTTAAAATCATCAGCATGGCTGTTGATACTTATGACCAGTAAGTTAACAAAATCAGCACCCAGCAGCCATGTTATGTGACACTGTGACAGGGCACTGCCAGCCAGAGTCATGATAGAATGCCTGCTGCCTGTGAGTTATGATACCAACCATTATGCCAGAGAGACAGACACAGTGCAATGTATTCACAGACACCCCCAAAGCACAGCGGTATTGAAGCCTTGAAGACACTGGCAGCCCCACCATTGGATCGACTTCCCCTCTGCTCCTTCTGCTGGGCACTGCCAGCTGAGCTCAGGTGCCTCTCTCTGCCTGAAAGGAATAAAGTTCCTCCTCGAAATGCTCTTTATTCTTACTTAAGGTTCCTTACAGTACAGAAAAAGAAAAAATGCAAGCCAACATGTTTCTCAACCCTTGCTTATGGGTGCTTACTCAAAGCTCGCTGACCTCTGAGTAAGCACCCGTAAGCAAGGGTTGCAAATGCATTAGCTTGCATTTTTTCTTGTTCTGTACTGTATGGAACCTTAAGTAAGGATAAAGAGTATTTCGAGGAGTGCGGCTATCCGGAACTTTATTCCTTTCTAGCAACTTTGGCATATCCAGTCCGCACCCATGGGACATTAACAAAGGCTACAAGGTAACAGCAGTGGTTGATTTCTGGGGGCATCACTGAGCAGCTTTACCTATCATATGCCTCTCTCTGCCTGTCGCCACCGCCGCCTGTCTCACAGCCTCAAGTCTCACTTTCCGGGTCCCGGGTACTAGTGAGTGAGGAGTGGAGTTGAGCAGAGGAAGATCACTCCCCCAGGAAAGGCAAGGAGGTAGGCAGGCTGCTGGCTGGGACTTGAGCCAAGGCAGAAGGACATGTGAGTGGGAGCGGAATGGGAATTTTGACCAGTACATGATCATCAGAAAGGGGCTCAGATAATGAAAAAAATACCCCCTAAGCTAGTAGGAGTGTGGGGGGGGGGGGGGGTTGTATTTCAGATACAGAATTGTCTGGCCCCTGTTCAAATCCAATACGGGGACAAACAAAACTGGGGACAGTGTCCTCAATACGGGACCGGGAACGTCTGGTCACCCTACAGAAAAGAGTACTAAGGAGAAGGGGGTAGAGGTTACCCTGTAGGCCATGGAGGAGATATAATATCTGTGCCCATGCTTCCTGAACCACATGTCTGTGATTCTGCGGACTATGCTGCTTACCAAGTGGTTCCACAACATTACTTCCAAACATTGGTTGAGGGCAGGGACGGTCTTCTGGGTGACAAAATGTTGATGGTGAATTGAAGACCACAAAGTCATGGAAGGGAGCAGACTCCACCAGCTGGAATAGAAGCAGCTGTAAAGCCAGCAATATTGCTCAGCTGGCATGGAGATGCTAAGCATTGACACAGCTCAGTGTTTTTTTTTTTCATTTCGGCAGGTGGGGCAGAGATACTTGCCTACTCAATGATACTGCTGGAGATGTAAACGTGAGACTTGCATAATTAGGTTGCAGCCCACGCTTGCCTCTATTCTGCGTGGCACCATACTGACCTTCTTTACCACTGGATATGGCTCTGATACCCCTTGGAAAAACTTATATACCTATCACTTGAGACTGCTGATAGGAAATCTTGCATTACTAGGGGGTAGATGTGCAAAGAGAGGAGCAGGAAGGGGGTGGGGGCGGGGGTGCAGCCCTTTTTAGTGCTAATGATGCATTCATGTGCTACTCCCATTGAGCTCTATGGTGGGCCGTTATGTGTTTCTTCATACATGTGGTACCCAAATGACCAGTGGACCCAGGGCCGGCTCTACCACTAGGCGGAGTAGGCGGCCGCCTAGGGCGCACTGCCACCTAGGGCGCCTGGCCTCTGTTGATCTGTCACTTGCTGCTTTGCATTGATTCATGCCATCAGAGAGGAGAGCCGCGGCTGGCAGCTGCCTCAATCATGTCATCAGTGCAGTAGAGAATTGGAGAGGAGCAGCCACCCCTGGAGGTCGCTCTGCCTCGATTGTGTCAGTGAAGAGGAGAGGAGAGCCGTGGCTGATGGGCACAGGTGAGGCTGTATTGATTGGCGCTGGTGAAGCTGTATTTGATGGGCACAAGTGAGGCTGTATTGATTGGCGCTGGTGAAGCTGTATTTGATGGGCACAGGTGAGGCTGTATTAATTGGCACTGGTGAAGCTGTATTTGATCTGCACAGGTGAGGCTGTATTGATTGGTGCTGGTGAAGCTGTATTTGATGGGCACAGGTGAGGCTGTATTGATTGGCGCTGGTGAAGCTATATTTGATGGGCACAGGTGAGGCTGTATTGATTGGCGCCGGTGAAGCTGTATTTGATGGGCACAGGTGAGGCTGTATTAATTGGCACTGGTGAAGCTGTATTTGATCTGCACAGGTGAAGCTGTATTGATTGGTGCTGGTGAAGCTGTATTTGATGGGCACAGGTGAGGCTGTATTGATTGGCACTGGTGAAGCTATATTTAATGGGCACAGGTGAGGCTGTATTGATTGGCGCTGGTGAAGCTGTATTTGATGGGCACAGGTGAGGCCTGTAATGATTGGCGCTGGTGAAGCTAAATTTGATGGGCACTGGTGAGGTTGCATTAGATTGGTGCTGGTGAGGCTGCATTTGATTGGCACTGATCAGGCTGGGCAGGGCAAAGTGGGTGGAGTCAGGGGTGGAGCCAAGGGGGCGGCAAAAGGAGGTTTCGCCTAGGGTGTCAAAAATCCTTGCACCAGCCCTGAGTGGACTTATCTTACTTGATATGCTACTGACAGAGACTGAAAATGACTACAGTGTTGTCTGCAGCACAAATGTGGAAATCAGCCCAACCTGCTGATGTGGGGAGTGAACGTGGAGATAACAGTGCCCGGCGCTCATGGAGCTCTTCCATCCAGTGGAACAGGGCGGTTGCTTCCTCCACTCTTCTAATACCTGCCCTTGGATGACATCCTGCCTCGCTGATGTTGTGCCTCTCCCTCCATCTTCTTTTGCTATCTTTGGCACCCAAGTATGGTTAGAGACCTCATCATCAACCCCCATCACCGGAGCCAACTTGGCAGTAAACTGCAGCTGCAGGAACATCAGTGCCAATTGGCTCTCCCTTCCTGTTATCACCGCTCTCTAAGCCCCCGCTGCTCTCCTCCTCAACCTCAGAGGCAACTAATTACTGTGCATACTCCTTTAGAAAGTGGGTGATGCTGCACAATAATTTTGCTGACTCCTCCATGCCAGTCAATGGCAGGATTAGCTGTGGAGGAGGAGAACAGGGTGCTTTTGCAGTTGTATAAGACATGATGCTACTTCGATCCTGGGAGACAGGAGGATGGCGATACTCTGGCCAATGATACTCTGGCCATGAATGCATGAATGTCCAAACGCTTGACACGCCTGACCGCGTCTAAACGCGTTTGAAATTTGCAACTTTAGGTGTATTTCTACTTTTTTCCTGTCACCAGAAAGGCCTTGAGAAGACCTCAGTGTGCATGAGGGCTACTAAATGTAAGACCATGTCTACTGTGAGTCCAAATATACTGCAGCCATCTTCCCCAGTGATGGTCTCCATTGATCTCTCTTTGCCCCCACCCATTCACCCTCGTATCTCTTCTCAGCCTCATTCGCACTCAGCTTCACTCACATGTATTTGTTAACATTAAAAGCTTTATTGACTAAGTATCATCTGACAAGCATGTTATAAACAAGAACAGGATACAATTGCATGTCTGAAATACAGATCATACCGAAGACCTTCTACAGTATGTTATTTTAACCTGAAGTAAGTCAATACATATATTGTGCATAAAGCTGAATGATCACCTGTAGGTTCATAACTAAAGAAAAAAAGGCAGGGTCAACCCAAAGCTGACCTTGTAATTATTTGATTTATAAACTGATGATTCGTATTTTTTTTTCTAACATTGGTATTAAACAAAATACACATAAACATGTATTACAATGTGTTTTTAAATAAGAACGCTCTGTGCTGCCTGCATGCTTTGAGGCATCCTATGTATAATTGACAACTAGGACACACCGACTCCCCATATTATATACCAGATACTCTGTTTGTTAGGGAAGGCCCACACATATCGCTTATCCAAACAAATTGCAGAAAACAATCAGGAAGCTCACAAATGTTACATCGTAGACAGGCCGACATTTCTGAATAAAGCTGTAATACAAAATAAAAAAAAGTCCCTATTGGGCAAATAACAGGACTTTTAGCTTACTATAGAAATGCCATACATACAAAGTTGTTCCTAAAATATTCCAGATTTTTTATTAATTTACATTGCTAAAAATCAATATCTGAAACCTTCTCAAGTGCTGTTCACGTTATACATAGGTGTATAGTAGATTACTGTAGCCAGGTGCTGGACTGCAGAAACATGGAGAAGTAGACATGTTATGTTGGATGTTATGATGCACTATCCCCTCCAGCCAGGAGGGGGAGAGCTATAGCCAGGAAAGCCTATGGACTTCCTATGCAAAACGCTAAGAGTCACGGGGGTTGTATTGCAAGATGGCAACCTGTAGGCAGGTGCAGTCTACTTTCTCCACTGCAGGTGGCGCTCAACCGCAGCAGAATTGCAGGAGGAGAGAAAGTCAGGAGGAACATGTTTCCTCTAAGGTTTCCTGGATCACTGGGGAAGCTATCTGATTGGATGCTCCCGCTCAATGTGACTCTAGCAGCCATCTTGGGTCAGACAGAGCCTATGTAAGGCCTTGGCTCCCATGCTTGGTGCGTTTTTCTTTTCGCGTGTGGGTAGTATAGGGACAGGTCAATCGTCTGACAGGGACAGTGACTAGTGGCAGGGAGAGGATCCAGACGAGTATGGAAAGGATAGGGACATGCCTTCCATCTGAAAACCTTCCGATTTGGGCTCAGACTGGCCAGGCCACATTCCTCCCATGCTGTTTGCACATCTAGACCTGGTCTGCTACACTGGGATCTGTTAATACAAGTTCTGTTCTCTGCAACTGGGCTTTGTGTGTTTACTGCTGTAGCACCACACTGCACCCTCCTACAAGCCATATAATGGGGCCAATGAACTGTTTACACTACAGTTCCCAAGATACACTGCGCAGTAGGAGGAATGGCGCCGAAGGAACCGATGTGAACACATCTGCTGCATACTGACTAGACTGCTGAGGGGCCACACCAGCTGGAATACCAGAGGCAGCACAGCACGGACCACAGCGATCGCATCTGTGCCTTTGCCGCAGGGGGACTAGAGCAGCCCATGAGTATGGCATCAGTTTTCACCTTTATCACCTTGAGGCTCTCTCAGCACATTTCTCATGTCTGCTTTCTTGGGAGGTATATAGAGGTAAATGCATAGTACTCTCATACAAACAGCAATTTTACAAAGGCAGGACGGGATTATGCCAACCCTGGGAGTTTTCCCACCAGACTTTGGGAGGTATATAGATGGCCTAGAGCAAAGGCAGTGTTTAACTTTGGTCAAAGCTACAAAGTTTGTTTTTATCAACTGGTGCACCCGTCCTGGCTAGGCAAATTTTTTGGTGAAGGTCTTGAACGTATTAAGAACAACCTGTATTTTGAGGACGTTTGGGGAGCAACATTTAACCTGAAGACCGAGGACATACTGTAAATGCAGGGTGTCAGAGACCCAGCCCCTGGAGGGGCATCACCACAATGTCCTGCACTCACAGAATAATGCTGCATGGAGTGACACTGAGGTCATCACATTGATGCCACTTTCTTCATTATCCAGGACTGCCCACTGCTGGGATAGCTAAGATCAAGAAGACCTACCACGTCACATGACCTGCCTAAATATTAATCCTATGTGGGACACTCTTTTAATTCTGCTTCCCTCTCTTCCAGGATGATCTAATTCTTAAGAAGCAACAATTCATGGAAAGACAAGCAAGGGACAAAGCCCTATGCAAAAGAAGCCCAAAGCTGCGGTACAAAGGGAAGGGAGGAGGGTCCGATGGGGAGGGGTTGTTGGAATTTATTTACAACATTTAGAAGTCATTTGATATGGGCACCTAGACTTGGGCAGAACAAGAATGTCCCCTTTAATTTCATAGAGAAGAGAGTTCCAGTTAATGATATTTCCATGGGCATTGTTGTTCAGAGCTTGCAGCATTTCATCTGGTGTCAAGACATAATCCCACATGTGGACATCACTTATTTCCCCAACAAATGGATATGAAGAAGGCTTTTGCTCAAAAGAATCCTGCTTCTGTCCCAAAACCATGCTGGTTTCAGCCCGGATAGAAGACCCTTTCATGCAGACCTTTCTGGGGTAGAGCTTTCCATTGACCCAAAGTTTGACCACTCCTGTGTCGGAGTTCCAGGTCACACAGATGTGCTTCCACTCATAACGCTCTATATTTGTCCTAAAAAGAGCGGAATCCTGGTTCATGTGTACAGAGTTGGAGGAGGAAGAATCAGAGAAATAAAACACGTTGCCCGTGCCAGGAGAGGCTAGAGAGAAGAGATTGAAGTTGAGTAGAAAATCTCTGAAAAAATATAGACAAACACTGAATTTCTCCAATGGCTTCGTAATATTTGGTGTTAAAGTCACGTGGTCTGTGTGTTTGTCTTTGGGGAAGAGGAAGACTTTAGCTTTCATATCTAAAAAAGAAAAAAGATAACTGTAGACATGCTCTATATATAATGCAATAGTAATTATGTATCTCATAGCCTCCCAGTATACAAACTGTCCTCCATACCTCCCTCCGTTCTCCACCTAAACCCTACCCCGAGAGCTCCAGCCTCCCAGTATACAAACTGTACTCCATACCCCCTTCTGTTCTTCTCCTAAACCCCCATCCTCAGAACTACAGCCTCTCAGTATATAAACTGTCCTCCATACCTCCATCAGTTTTCTGCCTAAACCCTTACCCTTAGAGCTCCAGACTCAAAGTATACAAACTATCCTCCATATCTCCTTCCGTTCTCCTCCTAAACCCCCACCCCCAGAGCTCCAGCCTCCCAGTATACAAACTATCCTCCATACACCCCTCTGTTCTCCTTCTAAACCCCTAACCCCAGAACTCCAGCCTCACAGTATAAAAACTGTCCTTCATTCCCCTCTCCCCTGTTTTTCCCCTAAGCCCCCACCCCCCGAGATCCAGCCTCCCAGTGTACAAACTATCCTCCATACCCCCCTCCGTTCTCCTCCTAAACCACCACCCCCAGAGCTCCGGCCTCTCGGTGTACACCACCAAATCCTCCTCTTGCCTCCCCCCATACCTCCTATCAAACATGTGACCCTCCGACCTAGAGCCCCC
>BLSH010456983.1:385220-397830 GCA_018402905.1 Glandirana rugosa | reverse complement strand
TGTACACTAAGAGGTAACAAGCTGTTACCGTAATCTCCTTCTCACACACGATCGGTGTGTGAGAGGGAGAAGCCGGAAACAGGTTGTTACCATGGTTTGTTTACATCATCTGACCGGCTTTGATTGGACACAGCTGGTCATGTGGTAAAGAGTCAATTTCGTTGGCTCTTTACCCTGATCGGGCTGGGCTTTGTCCGAGGGACAAACCTCAACCCTGATCGCAGCGCTGCGCGCCCCCGGGGGCGCGCACAAGCGGTGTGCACGTGGATCTCCGTAGTGACTGGCTGTGATTGGACACAGCCAGTCACGTGGTAAAGAGCCAATTTCATTGGGTCGTTACCCTGATCGAGGAGCGGCTATGTCCCGAGGGACATGCCTGATCCCTGATGGCTGCGCTGTGGGCCCGCAGTAGCAGCGAGAAGCAGCGGATGTCATATGCCGTCTGCCCTGATCGATGGAGTGTCCCTGCCGATGTTATTTTATTATGGCTCAGTAGGGAAGTGGTTAATGTCTAAACCACTGGCAACAAAAGTGAGTACACCCTTAAGTGAAAATGTCCAAATTGAGCCCAATTAGCCATTTTCCCTCTCCAGTGTCACGTGACTCGTTAGTGTTATAAGGTCTCAGGTGTAAATGGGGAGCAGGTGTGTTAAATTTGGTGTTATTGCTCTCACTCTCTCATACTGGTCACTGGAAGTTCAACATGACACCTCATGGCAAAGAACTCTCTGAGGATTTGAAAAAAAAGAATTGTTGCTCTATATAAAGATGACCTAGGCCAGGGATATGCAATTAGCGGACCTCCAGCTGTTGCCTGAGCGATGGGCGTGGTCTGAGCCAGTAAACAGCCGGTCTGGGGACGTGCAGAGTGCCACTCTGACATCACGCGGACAGGAAAAAGAAGTCAGCCCAACCCCGTACAGGAGGCACCGGTATATGGACGTTTTTTTTTTTTTTTTCTTGGTTTCTTGCTGTCTGCTGACAGCAAGTAGTGAGCTGATTGGTCAGTTATTAAAGACTATGTGTGGACTTCCGGTTCCGGCGCCACATGTAAGAGGACAGAGAGACAGCGGCTCCGGAGGGGGATACACAAAACCGGCTGATAAGCGGCTCAGGCAGCGGCATTACTTACCTATACACCGCCCCCGCAGCACCGGGAACCCAGATGGACAAATTCCTGGTTCACAGCGGCACTGTAACGGCTCCTGGCTCCCTCACAGAGACTCTCCTCATGGAGGCACAGGGTCCCAAGATGGCCGACGGCTCGGCCCAACAAAGCGTGAGTCACACAGCCATGCCGCCCGGTGGCTCTCCCTCCCTCCCTGAGGAGGAATACCACAAAATAGCCCAGGCAGTAGCAGCTCTCCTCTCCCCCACCATTACCGCAGCAGTAGACAGGGCAGTCTCTGCGGGCATAGACCAGCTACGCAGAGAGATAAGAGAGCAGGAGAACAGGATTTCTGAGACAGAACACTGCATCTCTGACATAGAATCAGAACTGCAAAGCTCCTTCACAGAAGCCCGCCACTCACACCAGACCCAACAATACATTCTAGAGAAGCTAGATGACTTAGAATGTCGCTCCAGGAGGAATAACTTACGCTTCATAGGCCTCCCTGAAACATATAGCACTGAATCACTATTGGGCCTGTGTGCGCACCGTATCCCTGAAGCACTGGGTATCTCATCTGCATGCACAGTGGAAAGAGCACACCGAATGGGAGCCCCATCAAATGACCGCCGCACACCTCGCCCGGTCATAGCCAGATACCTTAATTACGCCGACAGGGCTACGATTTTAAAATCGTTCCGCAACTCTCACACTCTGCAGATAGATGGCCACAAGTTGATGATATTTGCGGACTACTCACAGGAAGTGTCCCGCAGGCGCAAGGCCTTTCAACCAATTTGCTCAGCTCTCTACCAAAAAGGTGTTAAATTCACCCTCGCCTTCCCGGCAGTTCTCAGACTCATTGATCAACTGGGGGAATCCAAGGCCTTCTCCCACCCTGAAGAAGCTCTGCAATATGTTCAGGCCCACTTTCACATCATGCAGGACCCTACACCAATGGAAGCAAGCCCCCCCACCAGTGGTCCCCAGGGATCAGAGGAGCCCACGTAAAGACCCACCAAAGAGAGGCAAATTCTCTAATAACTCCAAACCAAAATAATGAACGCAGGAGGTACTGATCAACTGAGCCACCCAACCCTATCCTTATATGTAAAAGGAGACTGAGAAAAATCACAGCCAATGGAGACAAGTCAAGTTAGTTACAGCTGCAAAACTGGATCTTCACCCCTGAATGGGGGCTCTTAGTTAAACGCCAGGGCATCTGGAATTGTTTATATGGTTTGCTTTGGTTTTCCTTTTTTTATTGTTCTCTAAGTTTAATACTGTTTATCCCCTTCCGTATTACAGCCTCACCAGAGAGGGGGAGGGCTGGACTACGCACTGAGGTACACCGCCTCTACAGTTTCACTACAAATAAGACACTGTTCCCCACTTTCGCCGCGACCGAGGCCAATTGGAAAAGAAGCCACCCCTCCGGTAACGCTGTCAGCGGAATGCGTGTGGAAAAAAGAGAAGTGCAAGACTTCAGAACTGTAAGTGGTATAACCCTTTGGTACACTTGCAGATTGCTATTATTAACACTCTACACACCAGCTAACTAAATTACTATAGACTCAGTCGTTTAACACATTTGCAAATCATATACACCATGGTTTCCTTCTCTCCGCGGGAGAACGAAAATAAGGTGTGCTACCCTCTGACACTGTATACTAGTTCCACTACTGCACAACAGCAAAAAGTTGCGGAAACGCATTTAGACCTCTACACCCACCTCCCCCCTTACTTCCTCCCCTCACTCTCGCCTTAACCTACCTGATTATTTCGCTTCCCCCCACCCCCCCCACCTGACCCTTCCAAACCTAAAACTTTGGGGAACCCCCCCCCCCCACGACCTACAGTACTGCCACTCTCCGTTATCACCTCACCACCTCCAACCTGAAAGTTAAACAACGGACACCATGCAAATCGTATCGTGGAACGTGAAAGGGCTTCGGTCACCCAATAAACGCATGCCGATCCTGCGGCACCTTAAACGCCTAAAAGCAGATATAGCACTACTCGAGGAGACCCACCTGGAATCAAGAGACTATTTTCGTATGAAGAAATTGTGGGTGGGACAAATTTATGGATCGGCTTCCGTCAAGGGCAAAGCGGGGGTATTAATCCTTATACATAGACACTGTCCATGGGAGGTAATTCAGGTAGAGCAGGACGAGTCGGGTCGAATGTTATCTATCCACTTAAGGAAAGCACACAAAGACCTGGTGATCACGAATGTTTATGCGCCCAACCCTCCAGACAAATCTTTTTTTCAGGCACTAACGAGTCACACCGCTAAATATATACATCTTCCACTGATGGTGGGAGGGGATTTCAACGCGGTCATACACCGGGGCGAGGACAAATCACTGGGACGCACGGGTCCTATTACCACACTCCCTTACTCAACCTCTTTACTATCCGTATTCACAGATAGCCTACAACTTATTGACACTTGGAGATTAGCACACCCGGAGGGAAGGGAATTCACCTTCTACTACCCCCCGCACCACTCTCTGTCCAGAATTGACTACTTGTTTACAAACCCATCCTTGTTCCCCTCGACCTCAGACCCCCATATTCACGAGATAGCCATCTCGGATCATGCGCCAGTATCCCTATGCATACACGAGAGCGCACAATCCAAGGATGCAAGAGGTTGGAGATTTCCCTCCTTCCTGGCTTCCAACCAAGAACTCAAGAACACATTGACACAAGCCTGGGCGGAATTTGAACACACCAACAAGGCACACATAGACGACCCAATCCTTTACTGGGAAACTGGTAAAGCAGTGCTGAGAGGCAAAATAATCGCTTTCACGGCGGCGTATAAAAGGAAAGTCCTAACGAAATACCGGGAGACGAGCGAGAAACTGAGAGTCACCCAAAGGGCATTGATGGCCTTAAACTCCCCTCACAATAGAGAGGTCTGGCGGGAAGCGAAAAGGTCTTTCGACCAGTGGGCGGAGGCACAGGAGAGCTTATACAAAACGCAGCAGGACTTGCACTATCACAAATACGGCAATAAGCCGGGCAAGCTGCTTGCCAGAATGTGCAAACCACCGTATGTCCCAACCCATATTACACAACTAAAAAACGCACATGGCACCCTTACATCAGACGCCAAAGAGATAAACACAATACTAGAACAATATTACACTTCTCTTTACAGCAAGGACGACCTAGATCCTGACACGGCACAGGATTTCTTAGATAACATTTACCTCCCTCAGGTAGACCCCAGCCTTCTAGACCAACTAAATGCCCAAATATCTAAGCAGGAGATATCAAGCACCATAAAGAATATGTCTAAGGGGAAATCCCCAGGCCCTGATGGCTACACTACGGAATTTTATCAATTAGTGGACAGTTTAGTCACCCCAAGCCTCCTCCAGGTCTACCAGACAATAATGAATGGGGGAAAGTATCTTCCCACAGGATACCAAGCACACATCAAATTAATTGCAAAAAAAGGGAAAGACCCGATCGAACCCGGGTCCTACCGCCCCATCTCCCTGCTCAACTTGGATTCTAAGATCCTATCCAAGATTATGGCCACCAATAATGCCCACACTAATACACCCGGCCCAGGCAGGGTTTACCCAAGGCCGATCAGCTTCCTCGAATATTAGGAAAGTTATGGCAGCTCTGGAACATGCCACAGCCCACCCGGACACCGATAACGCTATAATCTCTTTAGATGCAGAGAAAGCTTTCGACAACGTAAGCTTTCAATGGTTGTCGAAAGTCCTCTGCAAATTCGGCTTCACCGGCCCATTCCTCCACCTAATCTCCACCATGTATGCTGATCCTACAGCCAAGGTAGTCGCAGCAGGGCACACATCCTCCAACATAAAATTACACAAGGGCACAAGGCAAGGATGCCCCCTATCTCCTTTGCTTTTCAATCTGGCCCTAGAACCCTTATCTCGTTACATTCTTGCACATCCAAGGCTTAATGGCATTACAATAGGACACCAAGACCTAAGAATAGCACTATTTGCAGACGACATTCTAATATTCACCTCAGCCCCTCAGACCGATATGCTTCTTATACAAGACATATTCACTCAATTCAGAGCCTGTTCCGGGCTACGTATCGACTTTGGAAAAAGCGAGATACTCCCCCTATACCACACCAGAACCCCGCAGTGGGCACTTACGGCACCTTTCTCAATCGCGAAGCAATCCATAACGTATCTAGGCATTAAAATCAGCAAGATACCAAGCGGGCTATACCACTTAAATTTCTCCCCAGTAATTACCAAAGTTATGGCAGAGTTGGAGTCATGGTGGATCCTCCCTCTATCGCTCTTCGGCAGATGTCACTTATTCAAAATGGTCAGCTTTCCTAAGCTGCTGTACCCTTTACAAACACTTCCTCTACTTTTAAAACACTCCGACACACAGAAACTACAGAGAACTATCTACATTTTCCTTTGGCAAGGACGAAAACCTCGCATCTCATTACAAAAGCTATATCTGCCCAGGAGCGAAGGGGGGACGAACCTACCCAATGTTCGAACTTACAATCTCGCCTGCCTACTACGCATCTGTCTAGATTGGATATCCCAGACATCAAAATATTCAAACTTTCAACTAGAATCCCAAGTAGCAGGCCCTTATAGCCTGGCAGCACTGCTACACAGCACGATCCGATCCCTGCCCCAAGACCTCAAACCCAACCTACTCTTTCGAGACACTTTGGTAGCTTAGAGGGAAACCAGACGAACTCTGAACGTGTCTCCATGGATCTCCAAACACCTCCCCATACACAGGAACCCAAACTTCAGCCAATCCAAAGTAGGAGCAGGATTTGCTCTCTGGGCTTCCCACGGCCTCCATACCTTCCACCAATTATTCGATGAAAATACGGGATCCCCCCTTCAACCGTCTGAAATAATCAAGAAATTCCAACTCCCCACGAGCCACTTCCTTCAAATCCACCAAGCTGTACGGTACGCCATGGATCTTCTACCCAACAAACTTCTGAGATTTCACAGCACATTTCTGGACACCCTCATCACCTTACAACAAACCAAGATCTCAGAGGTCTACAAACCCCTTCATAAAATAATCTGTAATCCGTTAATCTCCACCTCCCTCAAGGCTTGGAACAAGGACCTGGATTCTCCCTCCGCGGTCCACAAAATCTTGAAGGGCTACAACACAACTCTCGCCATGATCACAAATGAATTCTGGAGGGAGCAACAATTCAAGATCATGCATAGAGCATATGTGCCCTTTCTACCAAACGGAAATACCCAGACCCCTGCTTGCTGCCCCTGGTGCAAAGACCCTAGACCATCTTTACTTCACAGACTCTGGTCCTGCCCGGCAGCGACATATTTCTGGGACCAAGTCGAAAGCTTCACCAGACAAACTACGGGTCGCCTCCCCCTAAAAAGGACATCTATCCTCTACTCTTTGGCTACCTGGAAGAAGAACCCCCTACTTACTCGACTACAAAACAGCAACCCGCTCATCAACACAAAGAATGGCATGCTACATGCTTTATGATAGCAAGGCGCGCTATACTCCGCCACTGGATCTCCACCTCCCCTCCTACAATACTAGAGGTTCAGCAGGAACTAGTAAACCTTTACCGAAAGGAAACGTTGGACAATATCCCACTCACTCGCATAGAGCGGAAATGGACCACCTTCACCCGTCTTCCCTTGCCTCCAGAACCCTGATCTGCCAGCCCCAAATTATCTAGGAAGAGGCTCAAACCCTAAACCTCCTCCAAACCCTCTCCTCACCATCAATCCTCTCCCCTCTCCGCAAGAGGCCTTCTTTAGATTGGATTGCAGCGCCAATATATAAGACTCAGCCGAGAGGCAAGTGGAGGACTCAAACACACCCGGGAAAACATACCAGCAGCCAACGAAAGCCTCCTGTGCTTTGCACCCTAAAGTCGTTCGCCAGCTATTCACCAAGATCCCACTCCTACCTTACCTCCCCTTCCCCTTACTTTTGGTAATCAATCACCCACGCAACATGGAACTCCCAAAGACAAGCTGGGCTTCTCCCCCCCAAAGACATTCCTTCTACCTCCTCACATCTGTAGAACAGCCTGGCTACTCAGGCTCCTGAACTCAGATTCGCAAATGGCCACTTCTAAATATATGTAACAGTTTCTTTTTTTTTTTTTTCAGTTACTGATATGTTATACTTTGTGACTTGGAATGATAAAACTCAAATAAAACATGATTAAAAAAAAAAAGACTATGTGTGTGCGCTGAACAGGCGACTACACATAGTCTGATTGGCTGCTCTGAGCCAGTGACTGACTGGCATTGGATGCTGTGGGTGGGGGCGGGACTCTGGCGGACGTGCTGGCTGTGTGATTACTCACACAGGCGCAGCACTTCACCGGGTTACAGTCCTGACTCCCACGCTGCAGACCATCCACTTCAGGCTCCAGCATGCTGTCTGCAAGCGAAGCTCTGCACACTGACAGCCCACTCTCCGCAAGCTGATCTCTGCACACTTCTGCCTGCCTATTCGATGGGGTAAGTGCACATCTTGTCTTGACTTTGGGGGTCTGTCAGTGCCCTGTCTGTATATTCCTATCTGTCACTCTATACCCCTATGTGGTGACTGTATACCCTATCTTGGACTCTGTATACCCCTATCTGGGACTCTGTATACCCCTATCTAGGTCTCTGTATACCCCTATCTAGGTCTCTGTATACCCCTATCAGGGGCTCTGTATACCCTTATCTGGGACTCTGTATATCCTATCTGGGGCTCTGTATACCCTATCTGGGGCTCTGTATACCCTATCTGTGACTCTGTATACCTCTATCTGGGACTCTGTATACTCCTATATGGGACTCTATACCCCTATCTATGGCTCTGTATAGCACTATCTGGGGCTCTGTATACCCTATCTGAGGCTCTATATACCCCTACCTGGGACTCTGCATACCCCTATCTGGGACTCTGTATACCCCTATCTTGGGCTCTGTATACCCCTATCTGGGGCTCTGTATACCCCTATCTGGGACTCTGTATACCCCTATCTAGGACTCTGTATACCCGTATCTGAGGCTCTGTATACACCTATATAGGGCTCTGTATACCCCTATCTGGGACTCTGTATACCCTATCTGGGGCTCTGTATACTCCTATCTGGGACTCTGTATACCCCTATCTGGGAATCTGTATACCCCTATCTGGTGACTGTATACCCCTATCTGGGACTCTGTATGCCCCTATCTGTGGCTCTGTATACCCTTACTTGGGACTCTGTATACCCCTATCTGGGACTCTGTATACCCCTATCTGGAACTCTGTATACCCCTATCTGGAACGCTGTTTACCCCTATTTGGGACTCTGTATACCCCTATCTGGGACTCTGTATACCCTTATCTGGGACTCTGTATACCCCTATCTGGGACTCTGTATACCCCTCTCTGGAACTCTGTATACCGCTATCTGGTACTCTGTATACCCCTGTCTGGGACTCTGTATACCCCATCTGAGACTCTGTATACCCCTATCTGGGACTCTATATACCCTTATCTGGGACTCTGTATAACCCTATCTGGAATTCTGTATACTCCTATCTGAGACTCAGTATACCCCTGTCTGGGACTCTGTATACCCCTATCTGGAGCTATGTATACCCTATCTGGGGCTCTGTATACCCCTATCTAGGACTCTGTATACCCCTATCTGGGACTCAGTATACCCCTATCTGGGCCTCTGTATACCCTAACTGGGGCTCTGTATACCCCTGTCTGGGACTCTGCATACCCCTATCTGGAGCTCTGTATACCCTATCTGGGGCTCTGTATACCCCTATCTAGGACTCTGTATACCCCTATATGGGACTCTGTATACCCCTATCTGGGACTCTGTATACCCCTGTCTGGGGCTCTGTATACCCCTATCTGGGGCTCTGTATACCCCTATCTGGGCCTCTGTATACCCCTATCTGGGACTCTGTATACCCCTCTGTGGAACTCTGTATACCCCTATCTGGTACTCTGTATACCCCTGTCTGGGACTCTGTATACCCCATCTGAGACTCTGTATACCCCTATCTGGGACTCTGTATACCCCTATCTGGAATTCTGTATACTCCTATCTGAGACTCTGTATACCCCTGTCTGGGACTCTGTATACACCTATCTGGAGCTATGTATACCTCTATCTGGGACTCTGTATACTCCTATCTGGGACTCTATACCCCTATCTATGGCTCTGTATAGCACTATCTGGGGCTCTGTATACCCCTACCTGGGACTCTGCATACCCCTATCTGGGACTCTGTATACCCCTATCTGGGGCTCTGTATACCCCTATCTGGGGCTCTGTATACCCCTATCTGGTACTCTGTATACCCCTATCTAGGATTCTGTATACCCGTATCTGGGGCTCTGTATACACCTATCTAGGGCTCTGTATACCCCTATCTGGGACTCTGTATACCCTATCTGGGGCTCTGTATACTCCTATCTGGGACTCTGTATACCCCTATCTGGGACTCTGTATACCCCTATCTGGTGACTGTATACCCCTATCTGGGACTCTGTATGCCCCTATCTGTGGCTCTGTATACCCCTACCTGGGACTCTGTATACCCCTATCTGGGACTCTGTATACCCCTATCTGGAACTCTGTATACCTCTATCTGGAACGCTGTTTACCCCTATTTGGGACTCTGTATACCCCTATCTGGACTCTGTATACCCTTATCTGGGACTCTGTATACCCCTATCTGGGACTCTGTATACCCCTCTCTGGAACTCTGTATACCCCTATCTGGTACTCTGTATACCCCTGTCTGGGACTCTGTATACCCCATCTGAGACTCTGTATACCCCTATCTGGGACTCTATATACCCTTATCTGGGACTCTGTATAACCCTATCTGGAATTCTGTATACTCCTATCTGAGACTCTGTATACCCTTGTCTGGGACTCTGTATACCCCTATCTAGAGCTATGTATACCCTATCTGGGGCTCTGTATACCCCTATCTAGGACTCTGTATACCCCTATCTGGGACTCAGTATACCCCTATCTGGGGCTCTGTATACCCTAACTGGGGCTCTGTATACCCCTGTCTGGGACTCTGCATACCCCTATCTGGAGCTCTGTATACCCTATCTGGGGCTCTGTATACCCCTATCTAGGACTCTTTATACCCCTATATGGGACTCTGTATACCCCTATCTGGGACTCTGTATACCCCTATCTGGGACTCTGTATACCCCTATCTGGGACTCTGTATACCCCTATCTGGGACTCTGTATACCCCTCTCTGGAACTCTGTATACCCCTGTCTGGTACTCTGTATACCCCTGTCTGGGACTCTGTATACCCCATCTGAGACTCTGTATACCCCTATCTGGGACTCTATATACCCTTATCTGGGACTCTGTATACCCCTATCTGGAATTCTGTATACTCCTATCTGAGACTCTGTATACCCCTGTCTGGGACTCTGTATACCCCTATCTGGAGCTATGTATACCCTATCTGGGGCTCTGTATACCCCTATCTAGGACTCTGTATACCCCTATCTGGGACTCAGTATACCCCTATCTGGGGCTATGTATACCCTAACTGGGGCTCTGTATACCCCTATCTGGGACTCTGTATACCCCTATCTGGTAACTGTATACCCCTATCTGGTGACTGTATACCGCTATCTGGGACTCTGTATACCCCTGTCTGGGGCTCTGTATACCCCTATCTGGGGCTCTGTATACCCCTATCTGGGGCTCTGCATACCCCTATCTGGGACTCTGTATACTCCTATCTGGGACTCTGTATACCCCTATCTGGGGCTCTATATACCCTATCTGGGGCTCTGTATACCCCTATCTGGGGCTTTGTATACCCCTATCTGGGGCTCTGTATACTGCTATCTGGGACTCTGTATACCCCTATATGGGACTCTGTATACCCCTATCTGGGGCTCTGTATACCCCTATCTGGGACTCTGTATACCCCTATCTGGGGCTCTGTATACCCCTATCTGGGGCTCTGTATACCCCTATCTGGGACTCTGTATACCCCTATCTGGGACTCTGTATACCCCTATCTGGTGACTGTATACCCCTATCTGGGACTCTGTTTACCCCTATCTGGTGACTGTATACCCCTATCTGGGACTCTGTTTACCCCTATATGGGACTCTGTATACCCTTATTTGGGACTCTGTATACCCTTATCTGGGACTCTGTATACCCCTATCTGGTACTCTGTATACCCCTGTCTGGGACTCTGTATACCCCATCTGAGACTCTGTATACCCCTATCTGGGACTCTATATACCCTTATCTGGGACTCTGTATAACCCAATCTGGAATTCTGTATACTCCTATCTGAGACTCTGTATACCCTTGTCTGGGACTCTGTATACCCCTATCTAGAGCTATGTATACCCTATCTGGGGCTCTGTATACCCCTATCTAGGACTCTTTATACCCCTATATGGGACTCTGTATACCCCTATCTGGGACTCTGTATACCCCTATCAGGGGCTCTGTATACCCCTATCTGGGACTCTGTATACCCCTCTCTGGAACTCTGTATACCCCTATCTGATACTCTGTATACCCCTGTCTGGGACTCTGTATACCCCATCTGAGACTCTGTATACCCCTATCTGGGACTCTATATACCCTTATCTGGGACTCTGTATACCCCTATCTGGAATTCTGTATACTCCTATCTGAGACTCTGTATACCCCTGTCTGGGACTCTGTATACCCCTATCTGGAGCTATGTATACCCTATCTGGGGCTCTGTATACCCCTATCTAGGACTCTGTATACCCCTATCTGGGACTCAGTATATCCCTATCTGGGGCTATGTATACCCTAACTGGGGCTCTGTATACCCCTATCTGGGACTCTGTATACCCCTATCTGGTAACTGTATACCCCTATCTGGTGACTGTATACTGCTATCTGGGACTCTGTATACCCCTGTCTGGGGCTCTGTATACCCCTATCGGGGGCTCTGTATACCCCTATCAGGGGCTCTGTATACCCCTATCTGGGACTCTGTATACCCCTATCTGGGACTCTGTATACCCCTATCTGGGACTCTGTATACCCCTCTCTGGAACTCTGTATACCCCTGTCTGGGACTCTGTATACCCCATCTGAGACTCTGTATACCCCTATCTGGGACTCTATATACCCTTATCTGGGACTCTGTATACCCCTATGTGGAATTCTGTATACTCCTATCTGAGACTCTGTATACCCCTGTCTGGGACTCTGTATACCCCTATCTGGAGCTATGTATACCCTATCTGGGGCTCTGTATACCCCTATCTAGGACTCTGTATACCCCTATCTGGGACTCAGTATACTCCTATCTGGGGCTATGTATACCCTAACTGGGGCTCTGTATACCCCTATCTGGGACTCTGTATACCCCTATCTGGTAACTGTATACCCCTATCTGGTGACTGTATACTGCTATCCCCATATGTCTCAGGGTCTATCCCCATATGTCTCGGGGTC
>BLSH010456983.1:354862-365112 GCA_018402905.1 Glandirana rugosa | reverse complement strand
AGACAGGCTGACATTTCTAAATTTCCAGTCTTGTGATTAACCTGGCTGAGCTATGGCAAGGGTTTTTTTTGAATGTTCCCTATCAATGGGGCAAGTCACAAAGCTCAGGCTAATATAAAGACCATCTGCCATCTTGGATTGGCCACAGTCCGATGCCATTTTTTTGTATTTAATTTTGTGTGGAGGTCTTGTTTGTGTTACAACCTGCACTGTACCATTATAGAGATCTGTCTGAAAAACAAAGTAGGATTACCTTGGCAGTTGGGAAATAAAAATTCCCAAAAATATGTCAGTACACACACTCTCAGTACAGATACCTCAGTCCCCATTGACACATATGTGTAGCATGTGGGTGTTAAGGCCCTTCCCCCACACAAATGCATCATGTGATCAGCAAGAGGTTATTTTGCAATACTTACCTCCTCATTGGTGCTAACCCCCCACAGTACTTATCTTCCTCCACAAGATGTCCTCGGTCTTCTGGGTGGAATGACACCCTGCATCGTTGAACCTGAACAATGAGGACATACTGTGAGTGCATGGTGTCATAGACCCTGGCCCTGGAAAATGGGTGACCACAATGCCCTGGACTCACAGTATAATGATGCAAAGTGTGATGTTGAGGTTCTCATGTGAGCGGGGCTCAGTGCTCAATGTCTGCAGAGGAGAAGAACATGGAGAACAGTTGCTGTGGCAAAGAATATTAATGTGTGTGGGTATTGAGAAAGTCTAACAAAGTCTACATACATGGCATCACGGGGCCAAAGCACCAACAGTAAAGCATACAGAAGATTTCCATGCACACTGTTGACACCCGATAACATCCGACAGTGGAGGTGGCTGGAAGGCAGGCCAGAAACTGACTAAGAATGGGCTGTTGCCTGTGACACAGCAACAGTCCCTATTCTGTCCCTCCTCCATAGGAATCTCTACCTTCGTTAGGCAACCTGTCCCTAACCAGCAGGGGTCTGTCCCTGACCTGACCATTCCTAAAATGCGTGCGAAACAAAGGGGGAGATTGCTATTTATTAGCACTGCCCACAGTAAAGATGGCCATGGTGGTCAGTTCGGCAGCTGCGTCCAATCAGACAACTGCCCTCTAATGACACCTACAGAGGCCTCAGAGGAACATGGGCTCCCGCTGCACAGTGGCCACCGAACAGCGCCACCTTTGCAGGGATCCCAAACTACACCTGCCTACACTCACACTTGTGCCACTCCCTGTATTATACAGAACCATGAACTTCTGAGAGAAGACCTAAGAGGAAGAGGACCTACAGCGTTGCATGACCTGCTTAAAGATTTTATTTTCTACAGGGCTCCATTTGAATTCTACTTCACTCTTTTCGAGAAATATGCAGCAATATGTAGAAAGACAAGCAAGAGACAGAGGCCACCTCAAATGAAGTCAAGCGTTATAACATGGAGGGGGACTCAAAGGGGGCTGGGTTATTGCGATTTAATTACAAGGTTTATAGTGGTTGAGATATGTGCATTGAAATTTGGGCTGGACAAGAATGTCCCCTTTAATTTCATAGAGAAGAGAATTCCAGTTAATGATATTTCCCTGGGCATTGCTATGTAGGGCTTGCAGCATTTCATCTGGTGTCAAGACATAATCCCACATGTGGACATCACTTATTTCTCCAACAAATGGCCATAAAGAGAAAGATTGTCCCTCAAAAGTGTTCTGTCTTTGGCCCAGAACAATGCTGGTTTCAGCCGCAATAGAAGACCCCTTTGTGGAGACCGTTCTGAGGTAGAGCTTTCCATTGATCCAAAGTTGGACCACTCCAGTGTCCGAGTCCCAGGTCACACAGATGTGCCTCCAGACCAAAGACTCAGAGGCTGTAATAAACTTAGTGAAGTTCCGGTTTATGTGTATCGAGGAGAAGAAAGAATGATCGGCGATATAAAAAGCTTCTTCCATGCCAGGAGTAGCTAGAGAGAAGAGACTGTAGGTGCCTGGAAGATCGGTGTAAGAACGTAGGCAGATGCTGACTTTCTCCAAAGGCTTTGTAATATTTGGTGTTAAAGACACACAGTCTGTGTTGGTTTCTTTGGGGAAGAGGAATACTTTATCCTTCATGTCTAGAAGAAAAGAAGCACAAAACAATTATTGCTACAGGCATGCTGTGTATATAATGCTAAGACATATCCACCCCATAGTTATATAAAAAGGAAAGTATAGGAAATGTGTTGGTGGATGGGGGGGGGGGGGGTGCAGCATGGTGCAGTGCCAATAACACAGACCCAGTCCATATGCAATAGAGAGAACTTTTATTTGTAGGCAGGGTATAACTGTTCACAACAAGCCCAGTGGGAAGGTAGCCCAACCAGGACCATTAAAGGATGAACACAAGATTGTAGCAGAGCAGATCCCAGCTGAACTAACAGAATCTGTTTTGAGGGGCGGAATGTGGCCTGACCAGTCCATGTTTGGACATGGAGGTTTCCCGGAAGAATGTCAGATTCCTGCTCTTTCCCTACTCAGCTGGAACATTTTCCTACGGCTATCACTGCCTCTGACAGATGGGTCACCTGTCCTTACACTACCTACATGCTAAATGCATGCCAAACTCAGGAGCCAGGGTCTTAAAAAGACTCTGCCTACCCAAGATGGCCACCATGGGCCCTCATCATTCAACCGGATCTCTGCCCCAGTGATCCAGGAAACCATAGAGGAACCATGTTCCTCTTGACTTCCTCTCTCTCTGCACTGCTGCTGCAGTTGAGTGCCACCTGCACTGGAGAAAGTAGACTTCACCTGCCGACACCCCCCCCCCCCTCTCTTTGACAAATGCTGTCCTCAGCATTAAAACTGTTCCAGGTGGTGCTGCGGTTAAGCACCACCTGCAATAGAGAAAATAGACTGCACCTATATACAAGTGTAGATCTGCCATCAGACGGATGGGGAACGATCCCCATCCATCTATTTTTAGCGCCTCAGATGGGATCAGATGTTGGTGGGTGTCAGCAGACACATGTCCGCTGATATCTTCCGCTCCATAGAGAGCATTGGATGGTCCGATTGGGTCTGCCTGAAAAACTGAGAGGTGGACCCAATCAGTCCCTCCAGGGGCCTTAATCTTTTTATTCTATCTACTGAAGAATGGTCCCAAGTAACAGGCAGAAGTAGACAATGCCCTAGGCTTAAGGAAAACACAACAAATAGTGAAGATAATCAGAGAAAAATAAAAAAAGACAGAAGATTGTGATTCACTAATTGGGTAAGTGTGCCCAGGCTTCATCACTTACCTTCCTGTGCCAGAGACGCCGGGATCACCAGCAGGAACATCATCACACACAGCACCATCTCCCTGAATAACACAAACCAAGCATTAGCTGGAATCCTTCATATCTCTACTAATCAGACTACACACAGAGGATGCAGAGAACCGTCATGTACATTGACGGCAAAATGCATTGAAACCAATTGGGAAGGTGAAAATGAAGATCGTTCTTTTTTACGGGTACAATGGTCTGTAAATGTCTCCTGAGGGTTACATATAACTCTTTTATCTCTCTTGAACCCAATATCGGGCCAACATTACCCTTAATATACTCTCCAGAAAAACAATAACATCCTTTAAATTAAAAAAAATATATATTTATATTGGGCTGCTGCTGTGCCCATTATGAGGGGTTTTCTACCTTCCCTGCATTGATGTTCTAGCTCTCCACTTTTGCTGTGCCCATTATAAGGGGTTCTCATCATTCCAGCGTTGAGTACCAGGCTCTGCAAACCTTCTATGGCCATTGTGAGAGTTTCCACCATACCTGCCCTGAGTTCGATATCACGTGTTCCCGCAAAACCTGGTCCAGTCTGTACACCTGCTGTGCTCCATATGAGGGGTTCCCACTATTCTTGTACTGAGTTCCCCAGTCTGTACACCTGCTGTGCTCGATATGACCGGTTTCCACCATACCTGCATTGAGTTCCCCAGTCTGTACACCTGCTGTGTTCAATATGACTGGTTCCCACCATACCTGCACTGAGTTCCCCAGTCTGTACACCTGCTGTGCTCCATATGAGGGGTTCCCACCATACCTGCACTGAGTTCCCCAGTCTGTACACCTGCTGTGCTCCATATGAGGGGTTCCCACTATACCTGCACTGAGTTCCCCAGTCTGTACACCTGCTGTGCTCCATATGAAGGGTTCCCACCATTCCTGGACTGAGTTCCCCAGTCTGTACACCTGCTGTGCTCCATATGAAGGGTTCCCACCATTCCTGGACTGAGTTCCCCAGTCTGTACACCTGTTGTGTTCGATATGATGGGTTCCCTCCCATCTGCACACCTGCATTACCCATTAAGAGGAGTTACCACCATTGCTGCAGGATTTTTATTTATTATATGTTATGGAATTTGTAACAGGAAGAACTGGACCACACGATGGGAACACCCAACATTTCCAGGAGGGGTGGAGTATCCAAGACATTTAAAAAGAAGGGATGAATAGGGATGAATAAGCTCACTTGGCCCACCTATGGCTAAATTACCACTAATCAGTGAACTGACCTCTAATCATAGCAGACTGCAACTACTAAAACCATTAGAATAATTAGAAAGATAACAAGACATTACAGATTAACTATGAAATGCGGGGAATCAGTAAGAATAATGGCAAACATTCACATAAAAATGAATATATGAATGGATAAAGGGCACCCCCAAGCCAATACTGTATACTATATATGGTTACAATGTCAGTACAACATTAATGGGGCACTCCCAAACCAATGAATACACATTCACAGATACAATGTCATTACAACATTAATGGGGTACCCCCAAACCAATGAATACATATTTATGGATACAGTGTCATTAAAACCTTAATGGGGTACCCCCAAACCAATGAATACATAACCATGGGTACAAGGTAATTTTACCCTTAATAGGGTACCCCCAAACCAATGAATGCACATTAATGGATACTATGTCATTAAAACCTTAATGGGGTACCTAAAAACCAATGAATACTTATCTATAGATACAATATCAGTACATCATTAATGGAGTACCCTCAAACCAATGAATACAAATCCATGGATACAATGTCATTACAATTTTAATGGGACACCTCCAAACCAATGAATACAAATCCATGGATACAATGTCATTACAACCTTAATGGGGTACCCCCAAACCAATGAATACGTATCCACGGATACAATGTCATTACAACTTTGATGGGGTACCCCCAAACCAATGAATACATATCCACAAATACAATGTCATTACAACTTTAATGGGGTACCCCCAAACCAGTGGATACATATCTACGAATACAATGTCATTAAAACCTTAATGGGGTTAAAACCAAACCAATAAAAATGTATTCATGGATACAATGTCAACACAACATTAATGGGGCACCCCCAAACCAGATGAATACATATCCATGGATACAATGTTATTACAACCTTTAGCAAAGCATTACAGAAGCTACAAAGAGTAGTTAAAATGTGGGGAAGCAATAAGAATAATAACACAAATTTGCATAACAATTAGTGTATGAATAGATACAAGGCACCCCAAAACCATGAATAAATCTACAGATACAATATCAGTACAACTAATAGGGCACCTCCATAGTCCACACCAATAAATACAGATCCATGGATACAATGGCAACAAAACATTAATTGGACACCCCCAAACCTATGATTACAATGCCCCCCCAAACCAATGAATACATATCCATAGATACAATGTCATTACAACCTTAATGGGGTACCCCAAACTAATGACCACATATTGCTGGGTGCAATGTCAATATATTTTAATAATGTACATAAAGACAACACGTGTAAAGTAAATTCTTACCCAGAGAACTCCACCTGGAACTCAGAGCAGGCAGAAGTGAAGGAGTGCAGGGAGAAGATCACAAGTCTACTTCTAAAGGGTTACAATGGAAGGCTCCTCCTGGGAAGGAACGCCCTATCTATGGAATACAGTCCTGGCCCTAACTGTCAGAGGGAGGAGGCCTGTAAGGTCACTGTGCACATTTACGGATGAAATGATTGATTGATTCCCTCTAATCAATAACAGGATATATGAACAATGACCTTCCCAACCCCAGATAAAGGAATCCCTCTAGTGGAGGGGCTCACACATTGCCAAACATTCCCCACCTCAAGAGTACAGTTTGTGAACAATAGCAGAGGGTCTATGGAGAGAGGTTAGGGAGCCAGAAGCAGAACATTGATAGAGAGAGGTGTTGGGGAGAGGAGCGCAATGTGGGGCAAGCAGAAGGTGTTTTATGGAGAGGGGTACAATGTGGGACAGGCAGCATAGGTTGTATAGAAGGGTGTTGGTGAGAAATGTGCAATGTGTGGGCCAGTAGAAGTGGGTTTAAGAGGAGAGGGGTATGCAATGTAAGGCGGGGAAGAGGATACAGAGAGAAACATTGGAGAGAGGTACAGTGCCTTGAAAAAGTATTCATACCCCTTGACATTTTCCACATTTTTGTCATGTTACATCCAAAAGCATATCAATGAGAGACCATTATTAAAATAATACTGAAAATTAAAAAAAGCATTTCTCTTCGTTTCTGTTATACAATTTGCAAGTAAATAATTATTTGTCATACATTTAGGTTAAAATGTATTCTGCTCCATTTCTTTGGTGAAGATACCCCAAATTAGTGTATATTATTTAGTCTGCAGAAAAGTTATAGAGTCCACAAACTATGGGATATATATCTGAAAATCGATCAATCCTGATGTACTGTATCATCTCTCAATCACATGGATACTGTTTGTAATGGTGTTACAGTTTTATTTAATGCTGTTTAAATACATTTTGATATTTTTATAGAAAATTTGTTGTGTTTTGGCCCCTCAAAAGTCCCATAATCCCATTTTCTACTATTTCCTGATGTACTGATGGCCAATCTCATTTCTTGAGGCCCAAAACACCAGGAAAGTAAAATACCCCCCAAATCACCCCTTTTTGGAAAGTAGACCATTCAAGGTGCTTAGCAAGATGCATGGTGAGTTTTTTAAAGTTGTCATTATTTTGTCACAATTATTTGGAAAATAAAGAGATTAAAAAAAATACATTTTTTTTACATACTGTCACCAGTGCAGTACAGGATCATCAAATAATGGGTGTGGCAGTGATCAGGGCCACTGACTGGTGACAGTATGTAAGAAAAAAAAATGTTAATAGCTTTTTTTGCATTTTATTTCTTTTTTTATTAGATTTTTTTTCTTTCTTTAACTTTTTTTTTTTGTTTTTTTGCTAACACACTGGGACCTGAGCAATACAGTGTTGCCATAGTAACATTGTACTACTGAGGAAATGATCAGGATTTTTTTTTTTCACACATTATGATTACCGTATTTATCAACGTATAACACGTGCTTTTCCCCCCTGAACAAAGGGGGCAAATTTTGGGTACATGTTATATGCCGATACCTGCCTGCCTCAGAGGGGAAGGAGGGGGAGAGTGCTGCCAGATTACACAGAGCAAGGATCTCCTGTGTACTCAGCGCTCACAGTCACATACAGTCTCGCCTCCTGGCATGGCTCCTAGCATAGACGTCACATGTCCCGGCATTGGAACGGTGTTCTGTCTATCATAGGAGCCGGGCCAGCAGTGAGGCTGCAGATTGGCACTGAGCAGACTGCAATGATAGGTAATGGGAGGCTGCAGATGGGCACTGATCAGGCTGCAATGATGGTCCATGGCGAGGCTGCAGATGGACACTAATCGGGCTGCAATAATGAACAATGGTGAGGCTGCAGATGGGCACTAATCAGGCTGTAATGATGGGCAAAGACGAGGCTGCAGATGGACATTGGGCAGGCTGCATTGATGGGCAAATGTGAGGCTGCAGATGGGCACTGAGCAGGCTGCAATGATGGGCAATGGCGAGGTGGCAGATGGGCACTGATTAGGCTGCAATGATGGTCAATGGCAAGGCTGTAGATGGGCACTGATCAGGCTGTAATGATAGGCAAAGATGAGGCTGCAGATGGGCACTGAGCAGGCTGCAATCATAGGCAATGGCAAGGCTGCAGATGGGCACTGATCAGGCTGCAATGATGGTCAATGGTGAGGCTGCAGATGGACATTGATCAGGCTGCAATGATGGGCAATGGTGAGGCTGTAGACGGGCACTAATCAGGCTGCAATGATGGGCAATGGTGAGGCTGCAGATGGACATTGATCAGGCTGCAATGATGGGCAATGGTGAGGCTGTAGATGGGCACTGATCATGCTGCAATGATGGGCAATGGTGAGGTGGCAGATGGGCACTGATTAGGCTGCAATGATGGTCAATGGCGAGGCTGTAGATGGGCACTGATCAGGCTGCAATGATGGGCAATGGCAAGGCTTTAGATGGTCACTGATCAGGCTGCAATGATAGGCTAAGATGGGGCTGCAGATGGGCACTGAGCAGGCTGCAATCATAGGCAATGGCAAGGCTGCAGATGGGCACTGATCAGGCTGCAATGATGGTCAATGGTGAGGCTGCAGATGGGCACTAATCAGGCTGCAATGATGGGCAATCGTGAGGCTGCAGATGGGCCCTGATCAGGCTGTAATTATGGGCAAAGACGAGTTTGCAGATGGGCACTGAGAAGGCTGCATTGATGGGCAATTGTGAGGCTGCAGATGGGCACTGAGATGGCTGCAATGATGGGCAATGGTGAGATTGCAGATGGGCACTGATTAGGCTGCAATGATGGTCAATGGCGAGGCTGCAGATGGGCACTGATCAGGCTGCCACGATGGGCAATGGCAAGGCTGTAGATGGGCACTGATCAGGCTGCAATGAAGGTCAAAGGTGAGGCTGCAGATGGGCACTGATCAGACTGCAATGATGGGCAATGGTGAGGCTGCAGATGGACACTGTTCAGGCTGCAATGATGGGCAATGGTGAGGCTGTAAATGGGCACTGATCATGCTGCAATGATGGGCAATGGGGAGGCTGCAGATGGGCACTGATCAGGCTGCAATAATGGGCACAGGTGAGGCTGTAGATGGACACTGATCAGACTGCAATAATGGGCAACGGTGAGGCTGTAGATGGGCACTGATCAGGCTGTAATGATGGGCAATAGCAAGGCTGAAGATGGGCACTGATCAGGCTGCATTGATGGGCAATGGCAAGGCTGCAGATGGGCACTGATCAGGCTGCAATGATGGTCAATGGTGAGGCTGCAGATGGGCACTAATCAGGCTGCAATGATGGGCAATCGTGAGGCTGCAGATGGGTCCTGATCAGGCTGTAATTATGGGCAAAGACGAGGTTGCAGATGGGCACTGAGAAGGCTGCATTGATGGGCAATTGTGAGGCTGCAGATGGGCACTGAGATGGCTGCAATGATGGGCAATGGTGAGATTGCAGATGGGCACTGATTAGGCTGCAATGATGGTCAATGGCGAGGCTGCAGATGGGCACTGATCCGGCTGCCACGATGGGCAATGGCAAGGCTGTAGATGGGCACTGATCAGGCTGCAATGAAGGTCAATGGTGAGGCTGCAGATGGGCGCTGATCAGACTGCAATGATGGGCAATGGTGAGGCTGCAGATGGACACTGTTCAGGCTGCAATGATGGGCAATGGTGAGGCTGTAGATGGGCACTGATCATGCTGCAATGATGGGCAATGGGGTGGCTGCAGATGGGCACTGATCAGGCTGCAATAATGGGCACAGGTGAGGCTGCAGATGGACACTGATCAGGCTGCAATAATGGGCAACGGTGAGGCTGTAGATGGGCACTGATCAGGCTGTAATGATGGGCAATAGCAAGGCTGAAGATGGGCACTGATCAGGCTGCATTGATGGGCAATGGTAAGGCTACAGATGGGGACTGATCAGGCTGCAATGATGGACAGTGGCGAGGCTGCAGATGGACATGGATCAGGCTGCAATGATGGACAATGGTAAGGCTGCAGATGGGCACTGATCAGGCTACAATGATGGGCAATGGTGAGATTGCAGATGGGCACTGATTAGGCTGTAATGATGGTCAATGGCGAGGCTTCAGATGGGCACTGATCAGGCTGCCATGACGGCAATGGCAAGGCTGTAGATGGGCACTGATCAGGCTGCAATGAAGGTCAATGGTGAGGCTGCAGATGTAACATCGGACTAGTCACGGGTAGACGTCGGAATGGTAACAGGTAGTAACGTCGGACTAGGTACAGGTAGACGTCGGAGCGGTGACAGGTAGTAACGTCGGACTAGTCAGGGGTAGACATCGGAATGGTAACGGGTAGTTAC
>BLSH010456983.1:335835-347569 GCA_018402905.1 Glandirana rugosa | reverse complement strand
TGGCAATGCCCCATAGATTCTCTATGGGGTTCAGGTCAGGAGAGTTTGCTGGCCAGCATTGTTGGGTCTCATGTCTCTCATCTTTCTCTTGGCAATGCCCCATAGATTCTCTATGGGGTTCAGGTCAGACGAGTTTGCTGGCCAATCAAGCACAGTAACCCCATGGTCATAGAACCAGGTTTTGGTGCTTTTGGCAGTGTGGGCAGTGTGCCAAGTCCTGCTGGAAAATGAAGTCAGCATCCCCATAGAGCTCGTCTGCGGAAGGAAGCATGAAGTGCTCCAAAATCTCCTGGTAGACGGCTGCATTGACCCTGGACTTAATGAAGCACAGTGGACCAACACCAGCAGATGACATGGCTCCCCAAATCAGCACAGACTGTGGAAACTTCACACTGGACTTCAAGCATCTTGCAGTGGTGCCTCTCCATTCTTCCTCCATACTCTGGGTCCTTGGTTTCCAAATGAGATGCAAAATTTGCTCTCATCAGAAATGAGGACTTTGGACCACTGAGTTACAGACCAGGTCTGTTTTCCTTTAGCCCAGGTAAGACGCTTCTGACGTTGTTTGTTGTTCAGGAGTGGCTTGACAAGAGGAATACGACATTTGAAGCCCATGTCCAGGATCCGTGTGTGGGGGCTCTTGATGCACCGACTCCAGCCTCAGTCCACTCCTTGTGAAAGTCCCCAACACCTTTGAATGGCCTTTTCCTGACAATCCTCTCCAGGCTGCGGTCATCCCTGCTGCTTGTGCACCTTTTCCTTCCACGCTTTTCCCTTCCACATAGCTTTCTATTAATGTGCTTTGATACAGCACTTTGGGAACATCCAACTTCTTTTGCAATTACCTTTTGAGGCTTTCCCTCCTTATGGAGGGGTCAATTATGGTTTTCTGCACAGCTGTCAGGTCAGCAGTCTTTCCCATGATTGTGATTCCTACTGAACCAGACTGAGAGACCATTTAAAGGCTCAGGAACCCTTTGCAGGTGCTATGGCTTAATTAGATGATTAGAGGGGGACACTTTGAGCCTAGAATATTGCACCTTTTCACAATATTCTAATTTTCTGAGATTGTGGATTTGGGGTTTTCATGAGCTGGAAGCCATAATCATCACAATTATGACAAATCACGGCTTGAACTATCTTGCTTTGCATGTAATCAGTCTATCCCATATATTAGTTTCACCTTTTGAAGTTGCATTACTGAAATAAATGAACTTTTGCACAATATTCTAATTTTTTGAGTATCACCTGTAAATGGCAATAATAAAAAGACTGTCTAACACCATAGATGCTTGCATGGCTGCTTTCAGAAGTAGGCTGGGAATCCTCAATCTGAAATGCAGGAGGGAAGGGAAAAAAAAAGCCCCAAGCAGGCATCACGTAGCACAATTTATTACGAAGTAAAAAGCAATATAACCAGCAATGGCACTCACTGTCAGGACCCTCCAACATGGTTGCTATCCATGAGATTTAATCGCACAATTTTTTTGGTACTGCAAACTCTCCCACACAAGTTCTTGGACATTTTATGACTGCTTTCCAGCTGGCATTTCCAATATGCACTATGGTTGGGAGAAATACTCAAGTACTAAGAGGGTCTATGTGGGCAGGCTTTCCCCACTGGTAACCAGTTCCTGCCCCACCCATGTTTTGCTGTTTCACAGTAGCAGTGTCTATTACCTGCGTGGATACATGCCACTGCCCTTAATTACCAAGCATGGGTGTCCACAGAACTTTTTTTTAGGTGGGGGGCATCATGTTAAGGTCACCCATGCTCTGCCCCTTTTTTGACAATGCCATTATCATATTATCACGGTCAGAGACTGCAGACGTAATACAGGAGATGATCAGAGACTGCAGACATACTACAGGAGACGGTCAGAGACTGCAGATGCAGTACTGGAGATGGTCAGAGACTGCAGACATGGTACAGGAGATGGTCAGAGATTGTGGACATAGTACAGGAGATGGTCAGAAACCAAGGACATAGCACAAGAGATTGTAAGACTGTGGACATGGCCCAAGAGACTGTATATATGGCGTGGTGGGGTGACAGAGAGAGGTGAGAGAGAGAGAGAGAGACCCCTAGCCCTGTTTGCCGTCCCTCTAGTGCCCCAATGTCTCAGTGGTGTGTGTAATGTTCAGTAGGGTACTTTGCTTGCCAGTAGGATGTCCATGATGGCCAGCAGCTGGCAAGACCGGTTTTCATTCTGGGTGAGGACAGGAGATGCTCTGTTCCTTCCATCGGATGTATGATGTGATATGAAGCGGTCCCTGGTTGCTTGCATTTCCTGCCTGTCCTTGTTCTCTACGCCACGGTCAGTCCATCTCTTTCAGGCCTGGGAGTGGTGAGGGGGTTTAAGGAGTCCAGGGGTTCGAGGCTCTGGGAGGTGCCGGAGATGCTGTGCCCGCTGTTCCTGGCATCTTACTGCTTTTCTTTCCATCTCCTGGGCCCCTCGCTCACACTATGTAGACCCCTTGAGGCTTTCGCTGTCTCTCTCCTCACACCAGCTGTCACTGGCCCGGCAAAACTGTGTACAGGTGTGAGCAGGGCTGGCCACTGGTGCTAGTATAAGGACAAAGTGGGGAACCCCCTATCTGATCCCTAATTCCAGGGGGGGCGCTTGCCCCCCTTGCCCCTACCTGCGGACACCCATGTTAACAAGTTTTCTCCCTTGAGTCGATCCCTGTTTCTGGTAGTCTTGGGGAGGTCCTGATATTTCTAAATACATGTGTTCTAGTTCATATGTAATAACTGTACTTTCTCTCAAGAAATCCCTGACGAAGACCTCAGAGTCGAAACGCGTAGGAATACCCACACTCTTGGGCTTTACAGCTGCTCTTTAAATGATGAAGACTCTGTCATCAAGCACAGTTTGTTGCATGTATCATTGTAGCATCAATTTTTATCCATCATGGTTTTTATGTTTATGCTGAATAAACTTTTGTATGTCTTACCTATATAATTGGTCATGGTGGCGCCTTTCCATAGTTCTAGTGTTTTTATTATTTACTGGGATGTGGTACCATTATGACCGTTGAATCTGGGCATTTGGATACGATTTTTTCCCCAGCAATGGCACTCACAAGCGAGTGTGTTGGGGGAGGATGACAGTTCACAGTCGATGGGAAGTCCAAGCATGAACCGGTAGCTATGGTCTTTATCCGTTATAGGAAAAATGCAAGCTGTATAGAGGGAGCGAGATCTGCCAGAAGGAAGCATGGCAAAAATGCATTCCCATTGGCTCCCACAGCGGATGGACTGACAGCTCCTCTCTACACTCCCGCTGGAGATACATACTTTGGCTGGATATTTGAACACCGGATGGACTATCCCGGCTATACAGGGCAGCTGGACACCGGCTCTCCCTGGGCGGTTCTCGCTCCCTCTATACAGATTGCCTTCTTCCTATAATGGATAAAGACGATATTTCCCAACTCGCACTTGGACTTCCCATTCACTGCAAACTGTCATCATCCCCCACCACACCCACTTGTGAGTGCCATTGCTGTTTATAACATTTTTTATCTTTTAATAAATTGTGCTACACCAGTGGCGGCTGGGAATTTTTTTATTTGGGGGGCGGAAATCAACCACAACCCCCCCAAGTGGCACTCTCCCGAGTGGCACCACTGAGCGGTATGCCCCGAGTGGCACCCCCATCCGAGTGGCACCTCCAAACAGCACATCTTGTCAGTCAGTCCGCCACTTACCCCACATCAGCTCCGTATCCTCTTGTCCATGGCGGCTTCCAGCACGCGGCTCCTCCCCTCTTCCTCCTTGGTGTCCAATAGGATCGCCTGCACCTGTCCTTTCAGCCAATCGGGTGACGGGTGTCAAAACCCGGGAACCCCCCCCACGAGCGACACCTCCGAGCAACACCTCTTGTCAGTCAGTCAGGCACTTACCCCATCTAGGTGGGTAGCGTGCAGCGGCTCTGTGTCCTCTCGTCCATGGCAGCTTCCAGCATGCGGCTCCTCCCCTCCTCCTCCTAGGCATCCAATAGGATCGCCTGCGCCTGTCCTTTAAGCCAATCGGGTGGTAAGTGTCAAAACCTGGGAACCCCCCGAGTGACACCTCCGAGCAACACCTCTTGTCGGTCAGTGCAGCACTTACCCCATCTAGGCAGGTAGTGTGCAGTGGCTCCATGTCCTCTCGTCCATGACGACTTCCAGCGTGCGGCTCCTCCCCTCCTCCTCCTAGGCATCCAATAGGATCGCCTGCACCTGTCCTTTCAGGCAATCTGTGGCTGGTGTCAAAACCTGCTACTTGATTGGCCAGGAGGAGGATCAGTGTTACAACAGCGAATATTCATTCGCTGTTGTAACACACCTGGGTGGGCTGAGAGCGCACTCTCTGCACCAGAGCCCACCCTATTTTGAAGCCTATTAGAGCCTCTGTGATCCTCCTATTGATGTGTAATTACTGTATTAACAAAAACCAATTCAGTGCTCAAAAAGTGCTTTGGTGACAATTGTGCAAATTATACATAATGTGCAATATAAAGTCTCTTCTTTTCCTATAGAAAGTGCTTTGTGCTATGGTGCTTCTTTTAAAGTGACTTCTTTGCATCCTCTCCATAGGGAACCAAGGGTAAGCCACACTCACCAGAGATGATGGACCCACCTGCCTTATAGCAGAGCAAGTCAAACTGGCCTGTAGGTCTTGTAAGGTGACCTATCCCTCTGTGATGTCCTCTGCTGGTTCCTTCCGGTTTGGGAATCCTCCAGGTGCAGATTCCAAAAGCAGGAAATGCAGATAGACGTTCAATTGAGAAAGAAACTCCACATAGTGTAAAAACGTTTCAAGCTGATTTATTCAGTACTTTCATATTATAAACAGATAAAAGCCATTAAAATAAAGGTCTCTGGTTAGGCTATCAGTGACTGGTTTCTATGTCCCATAAATGTGCAAAAACGGCCCCACCAATGGGAGATAGTGGACGTCAGATGCAGTCTATGACGTGCGTTTCACTCTCTGGGCCTATGGTCATGTGTAGGAAGCGTAGGTTGACGCGTTTCGTCATACAGATGCGACGTTGTCAAAAACGAACTACACTCCTGTGATCCATTTGAGAAGTCCAGCCAAACGAGCTTTGGCTGGACTTCTCCTTTCATTGAATCATCTTATCACTGACTGAAATAACTATATCCTTATAGGGAGTTAAAGACTTCCTGCCAATTTGCCGTAGTAATATATGGACTATCGGCTTGCCACGTTGGTGGACTTTGACCATCCAGCAGGGCGGCACGTCTATTGTGGGCGCAAGGGTGCTGCCCCCCGTCTATGCCCCACCGCCCTCCCTATCCATGTGCCTGGCCCCTTTCAGGATTCCGGACGCATTAATTCCTATGGCGGGGATGGGTGGGGGTGTGTTTTTGAAAGCACCAGATTAGAACCAGAGGCTCTAATAGGCTTCAAAATAGGGTGGGCTTGGGGTGCAGAGCATTGCATCCGGAGCCCACCCAGGTGTGTTGCAACAGCAAATGAATATTCGCTGTTGCAACTTTGATCTTCTCCCGGCCAATCGGGAAGTGATACCTGTCACCCGATTGGCTGAAAGGACAGGTGATTCTATTGGACGCCTAGGAAAAGAAGGGAGGAGTCGCCCCCGGTCATAGAAGCCCACTGCCGGAGCCTGCAACCCGCCGAAGCCTGCCATTACCCGCAACCCACCAAAACCTGCCGCTGTCACTGGGGCCCACTGCTGCCACTGGAGCCCGCTGCTGCCTGCCAAAGCTCACCGCTGCCTGCCCGAGCCCACAACCCGTCCAACAGGGTCTGCTGTGATAAGTGCAGAGCCAGAGTGGGGGGGGGTGCTGATGCCACCAACCAACGGTGAGGTTGTTTGCCGCCCCCCCCCGAAAAAAAAAAAAACACCGACCGCCAGTACCATCCAGCAGCTGGCCATAAAAGGCAGAAGTGTGTCATGTTTGAGTAAGGTGGAGAAGACCTCTTTTGAGTTTAGAGTTAAGGCCCGTACACACGGTCCGATTATCGGTCAACAACGGTCGTCCAACAGCCTGTTGGCCGAAAATCCGATCATGTGTACGCACGATTCTACAGCCGATGTCCAATTGTCGTCCAACAGAAGTTGGACGACGAGACGAGACTAGAAAACATGTGTTGGCCAACAAGGAGTTGACCGGGTTGTTGGCTTGTGTGTACAGAAGTTGACCAACCAAAAGTTGGAAGTGCAAACACTCATGCTCGGAATCCAGGAAGTGTCCAGTCGTGTAACCTGTGTTCCTAATTCACAAATCACATTCACCTGAACTTCCTCGTTATACTCTCGTAACACGTCACTACGGTCGGCTTTGTTGACCGATTACTTGATTCACATTAGTACGCTAGACCAAGCCGCCGTCGCCCCAATTTGGACAAAAGTTGGACTTTCGGTTGACCAACCATTGGCTCGTGTGTATGAGGCCTAAGAGAGATGAACCTAACTGAGCGTGCTGAAGCTGTAAATACATAAAATACCAGTGTGCTGGGATCTCCAGCTCCTACCATAGTATCAAAAAGGATTTAAATGAGCCTCGGGAGTAGAGCTGATGCAAATATTTCAAACCACACTGTGCCCACAGCGGGCCATCAGGAAGGCCTAAAAAGTGTGACAGTCTAGGTTTCCGCCTGAGTGGTTGGTCAGGGGATTTGAGGTGAGAAGTGTCTGAAAGTATAGACAAGCACGGGTCACTTTATTAGGTACACCTGTTCAATTGCTCGGTAATACAAATTGCTAATCAGCCAATCACATGGCAGCAACTCAATGCATTTAGGCATCTAGAGGTGGTGAAGACGACTTGCTGAAGTTCCAACCGAGCATCAGAATGGGGAAGAAAGGGGATTTAAGTGGCTTTGAACGTGGCATGGTTGCTGGTGGCAGATGGGCGAATGGAGTATTTCTGAGATTTTCACACACAACCATCTCTCGGGTTTACAGAGAATGGTGGGAAAAAGAGAAACTATCCAGTGAGTGGAAGTTGTGTGGAGGAAAATGTCTTGTTGATGTCAGATGTCAGAGGAGAATGTGCAGACTGGTTCCAGATGATATAAAGGTAACAGTAATTCAAATAACCACTCCTTACACCCAAGGTATGCAGAATTTCATCTCTGAACGCACAACACATCCAACCTTGAAGCAGATGGGCTACAGCAGCAGAACACTACCCTGGTTGCCACTCCTGTCAGCTAAGAACAGGAAACTGAGGCTACAATTGGCACAGGATCACCAAAATTGGATAATAGGATATTGGAAAAAATGTTGCCTGGTCTGATGAGTCTGAATTTCAGCTGCGACATTCAGATGGTGGGGGTAAGAATTTGGCGCATGGATCCATCCTGCCTTGTATCACCGGTTAAGGCTGGTGATGGTGGTGTAATGGTGTGGGGAATATTTTCCTGGCACACTTTGGCCCCCTTAGTACCAATTGAGAAACTTTTAATCACCACGGTCTACCAGAGTATTGTTTCTGACCATGTCCACTCCTATATGACTGCAGTGTCCCCATCTTCTGATGGCTCCTTCCAGCAGGATAATGCACCATGTCACAAAGCTCCAATCATCTCACCACTGGGCAATGAGGTCACTGCACTCCAATGACCTCCACACTCACTACATCTCATCCAATCATCTCACCATTGGACAATGAGGTCACTGTACTCCAATGGCCTCCACACTCACCACATCTCATCCAATCATCTCACCACTGGACAATGAGGTCACTGCACTCCAATAGTCTCCACACTCACCACATCTTATCCAATCATCTCACCACTGGACAATGAGGTCACTGCACTCCAATGTCCTCCACACTCCCCACATCTCATCCAATCATCTCACCACTGGACAATGAGGTCACTGTACTCCAATGTCCTCCACACTCACCACATCTCATCCAATCATCTCACCACTGGACAATGAGGTCACTGTACTCCAATGTCCTCCACACTCACCACATCTCATCCAATCATCTCACCACTGGACAATAAGGTCACTGTACTCCAATGTCCTCCACACTCACCACATCTCATCCAATCATCTCACCACTGGACAATGAGGTCACTGTACTCCAATGTCCTCCACACTCACCACATCTCATCCAATCATCTCACCACTGGACAATGAGGTCCCTGCACTCCAATGTCCTCCACACTCCCCACATCTCATCCAATGGGGCACCTTTGAGATTTGGTGGAACGTGAGATTGGCATCATGGACGTGCAGCTGACAAATCTGCAGGAACTGCGTGATGCTATCATGTCACTATGGAGCAAAATCTCTGAGGAACGTTTCCAACACCTTGTATCTATGCCACCAAGAATTAAGGTAAAAGGGGTCCAACCCGCTACTAGCAAGGTGTACCTAATAAAGTGTCAGGTGAGTGTATGTACTCATGGACACCCATAAAATATTAGTACCCTCTGTTGTGAAAGGTGTACGCCTAAAAATAGGATTGGCCAGAGTCTTGTAGGAGGAAACTACTGCAGCCTCTGCCACAATAGCTGCATTATTCAGTAGAGGGAAAAGACATCAACGAATATAAACCAACTGAGCAGCAAAATAATAGAAATGAAGATTGGGTAACACCAAACTTCCTCTAGTAGCAGGAAGTTGCAGAGTCTCCAACGAGAGTCTGGCTGATTTAGGGTGCCAAAGGAATGTGGAAAGAACTGAAGCAATTTCCCTGAATACAAGTTTAGTCACATAGGTCGGTGAATTAGACAAAACATACAATAATGTTGGGAGAAAATCATTTTAACCTCTTGCTTACTGGGCACTTAAACCCCCCTCCTGCCCAGACCAATTTTTTGCTTTCAGTGCTTTCGAATTTTGAATGAGAATTGCGCGGTCGTGCGACGTTGTACCCAAACAAATTATTTATCATTTTGTTCCCACAAATAGAGCTTTCTTTTGGTGGTATTTGATCACCTCTGAGGTTTTTATTTTTTGCGCTACAAATAAAAAAAGACAGAACATTTTGGAAAGAAAAAAAACATTTTCTCTGTTTCTGTCACAAAACTTTGTAAATAAGTACATTTTCTCCATCACTGATGGGCACTGATGAGGCTGCACTGATGAGGCAATACTGATTGGCACTGATGAGGCGGCACTGATGAGGTGGAATGATGGGCACTGATGATGAGGCACTTATATGAAGCAATGGTGGGCACTGATAGGCGGCACTGATAAGCAGCACTGATGGGCACTGATATTATGCAGCACTGATGGGCACTGATATGCAGCACCGACGGACATTGATAAGTGACACTGATGGGCACTCATAGGCAGCACTGATTGGCACTCATAGGCAGCACTGGGCACTAATAGGTGGCACTGGTGGGCACTGACAGGTGGCACTGGTAGGAGGGACTGGTGGGCACTGATAGGTGGCACTGGTATGCACTGATAGGGGCACTGGTGGGCAGATGCAGTGATAGGGGCCATTTCCCTGGTGGTCTAGGATGGCATCTGAAGGTGGCACTGAGTGCCATCCATATTAGGCACTGTGCCCCTTACCTGGTGGACTAGGGTGGTCGTGATTGGCTCTCTGGTGGTCCTGGGTGGGCACATCCCTGGTGGTCCCACGTGCACGCAAACAGCGTTCGTCCCAGCAGAGGCAGCTCTAGGCTTTGTGAGGCCTTAGGCAAAACTTAGACCAGAGGCCCCCGCTCAATTCCATAATGGGAACAATAATTCAAGTGATAAAAATTAACTGTATAAATTGCATACAGTGAGTATAGAAAAAGTTAACCCCCCTTTGACATAATCAAATTTTGTTGCTTTTCAGCCTAAAAATGAAGACACACAGTTTTTGTTTTATCCGGCTGTATTTACTTATAACCAAGGGCCGGCGCTACCACTGGGCAAACTAGGCAGCTGCCTGGGGCGCACTGCTGCCCAGGGGCGCCTGGCCGCTGGTTTCCCTCCGCGTCTGCATGCTCTGCAGGCTGCAGCATGTAACTAACTCAGTCTAAGGCAGCTGCTCCGTCCGGCCGGTAGTGTAATTAGAGGCGCAGAGCTGCACTGGAGCCAGCGCTAGAGGAAGCTTCCTGTATAGCGCCGCCTCCTGTCACATGGGCAGGGCAAAGGGGTAGAGTCAGGGGGAGGAGTCAATGGGGGTGGCAAAATGAGGTTTCGCCTAGGGTGTCAAAAATCCTTGCACCAGCCCTGCTTATAACAAGTTGGTGAAGGATATAACACCAAAAAAAAAATTGCCGCCTGTCTGAAAGAGATTGCTCTGTCACTGCAGAGGACACTGGGCAGTGCCATACATATCTCGCCGCCAGCTACCCGCGATGCCCCCCCCCCCCGCAGTGAAAGAACGGAGGTCCGTGTAAGTAAACATGGATCTCTGTTCTGTTAGAGGGGGAAGGGCTGTGATCATCACAGGCTTCCTGTATATGGAAGCCGTGATCACTCCCTTCCCCCAGCCAGCCCAGCCCCCATACAGTTAGAACACGCCCAGGAAACACAGTTAACCTTTAGAGCGCCCCTCCAGGTTAACCCCTTCACTGCCAGTGGCATTTACCCAGTAATCAGTGCATTTTTATGGCACTGATCTCTGTATGTAAGTGCCAATGGTCCCAAAAAAGTGTCAAAATGATCCCACATGTCTGTCGCAATATCGCAGTACCGCTAAAAATCGCAGATCGCCGCCATTACTAGTAAAAAATAAAAACCCCAGAAATTTATTCTCATCGTCCGTAAACGCGGCAACTTTTGCGCAACCCAATCAATAAATGGCGTTCGCGATTTTTTTTTTACCAAAAATATGAGGAAGAATATAAATCGGCCAAAACCGATGGAAAAAAAAAATTTATATATATATTTTTTTTTAGATTTGTATTTTAGCAAAAAGTAAGAAATTTCGTTTTTTTTTTGCAAAATTTTGTTTATAGCGGCGATCAGAAATGACACAGAGGCAATAAAATACCACCAAAAGAAATCTTTATTTGTGGGAAAAAAAGGACGCAAATTTTGTTTGGGTACGTCGTCGCACGACCGCGCAATTGTCAGTTAAAGCGACGCAGCGCCGAATCACAAAAAGTGCTCTGGTCCTAACAGGGGCATATCATGAAATTAGTGGGCCCGTGTGCAAGCCCACACTGCACCGATCATCCCTGGCTGTCAACCAGGGAGAGATCATCCATGGGTGCAGTGTGGGTCAGAGCACAGTGGGCCCCCCAACCCCTCAGGGCCCATGTTCAGTGAACACCCTGCATCCATGGATGATACACCACTGGGTCCTAAGGGGGGAAATCCTTCCGGGGCTGAAGTGGTTAAAGTGGAGTTCCGAATGAAAAGTGGACTTAGGATAGTACAAGAAGGTGACATATAGCTTGCTGCCGCCCAGAAAGTTGGTCCCCCCTTGTGAGGGTCAACTGGGTTAAACTGTTATATAAATGGACTGTGGCGCTACTTTGTCAAAGTACTCATAGTATATACGTCAGGGATATGCAATTAGCGGACCTCCAGCTGTTGCAAAACTACAAGTCCCATCATGCCTCTGCCTCTGGGTGTCATGCTTGTGGCTGTCAGAGTCTTGCTATGCATCATGAGTCGGGGCCTTCCTAAAGGGGGGAATCCTGGGTCACCACATAGTAGGTACCTACGTCCCACAAGTGACTTGTACCCGGGACTCCCCAACCCCCCGGGTGACACGAGACTGGGTGTGACGTGGGTACCTACTAGAGAGGGACCAACTGTCGGTCCCTACTAGCCACGTCACA
>BLSH010456983.1:324610-335519 GCA_018402905.1 Glandirana rugosa | reverse complement strand
CATATTTGTGATAAAAAAAAAAATCGCAATTGGCGTTTATTGATTGGTTTGCGCAAAAGTGGTCGCGTTTACGGATGATGAGAATTCATTTCTGGGGTTTTTTTTATTTTTTTTTTTTTACTAATAATGGCAGCGATCTGCGATTTTTTGTGGTACTGCGATATTTCAGCGGACATGTCGGACCATTTTGACACTTTTTTGGGACCATTGGCATTTATACAGCGATCAGTGCTATAAAAATGCACTGATTACTGTGTAAATGCCATTGGCAGTGAAGGGGTTAACCTGCAGGGGGCACTCTAAGGGTTAACTGTGTTCCCTGGGCGTGTTCTAACTGTATGGGGGCTGCCCTAGCTGGGGAAGGGAAGTGATCACAGCTTCCATGTAGAGGAAGGCTGTGATCACAGCCCTCCCCCCTCTCACAGAACGGAGGTCCGTGTTTACTTACACAGACCTCCGTTCTTTCACTCCGGAGGGGGCATCGCAGGTAGCCGGCGGAGATCGAATCCGCCGCACCCGCTCCCTGGCCCTCCCCGGACACAGTGAGCGCGCGGGCGCGCCTCCGGTGGTGCGCGCACGCTCACTGGGCTCGATCTCGCAGCCACCGTCATATGATGGCGATTTGCGCAATAGAGCCACCTTGTCGCCGTCAATTGCCGACCAGCGGTCGGCAAGCGGTTAAAGGTTCATTTTGTGACTAAAGGCCAATAAATTAACATCGAAGTGCTAGTGCTATGTAATATGTGAATCTCAGAATCACCCGGATCACTAAAACAAAATATGAATGTAGATCACACAGTGCTAGTGTAATACGATATGCCAAAGTCTCTATAGTGCAACGATACAACCAGGTGCTCAGCGCTCAAAAGTGCTTATGAAGTCCTGCTTTATCCTTAGATTGTTAATCCCAATATCACAGTTCATATGGATGTCGGTATCACTTAGTAGATTCTTAATAGTTAATATGTTCCGGTGCCAGGCGGGTGCGAGTCTAACGTGCTCCCCTAAGGATACCCCACTTACCAAATGGCGTCACCCCTGCAGCATGGACGCCTATCCGGTATCTCCTGGGGTTCCCGAATGGTGGGCCTGTGGTTGTTGATCCTGGGGTCCTCAGTAGAAGCATAGATGGCCAGATGCAGGGAGGAAGAAACAAAGGGTGTCCATAGTGAAATCCATTTAAAAGGTATGTTTATTTAACTAAGATCCAGATAAAAACAATATAATAAAAACCGTTGCTAACTGAGAGCAGCCGAGTGGCGGGAGGGTATTCAGTAAGTCCCACGCGCTGCCTGAGGGGTTAGACTCACGCAGCACACATATTTTCACATATATATATGCATAGATGGCCAGATGCAGGGAGGAAGAAACAAAGGATGTCCATAGTGAAATCCGTTTAAAAGGTATGTTTATTTAATTAAGATCCAGATAAAAACAATATAATAAAAACCGTTGCTAACTGAGAGCAGCCGAGTGGCAGAAGTGAATTGAGTAAGTCCCACGCGCTGCCTGAGGGGTTAGACTCACGCAGCACACATATTTTCACATATATATATTTTTTTCAATTTTATTCTTCCTGATCTTATCTTCAATTTATTGTGTAGTACTATGTGCCTTATTTCCACTGAACCACTAGGGGGCACCAATATATGTTATAAAGCGGAGTTCCACCCAGAATTTTTTTTTCCATCATTCAAGTCCTTTGCCTATATAGACTTACCTTTGATGGAAAATAAAAATGTTATACTTACCCTAAGGGTGGTCTCTGTAAAATCTGCCCCTTTAAGGTCCTAGGCTCTTTGCCTCACTTCCTGCTTCGCCTGGCCTCCTGGGAGATGTGACTCATCATTTCCCAGGAGTCAGTGGGCTTCCCTGTACCGCAAAATTGTGTTATTTCCAGACAGGAAATGTTGCGATTTAAGGCGGACCGAGATCGAGGAGATGGTTACCCAACATGCACTTCTTTCAGGAAGACATGACAGGAGACCCAGGATGGGCTTCAGATGCCCTCACCTAAAATGGAAAAGTCCAGCAGTGAGAGAAACGAAATTGTGAGTAAACAATACATGGAATTACTAGGCGGTTTGAAAGTAAGGAAACAAAAGGTTGCATCTATTTATTATTAAAAGAGTGTATGCCAAAAAAAGAAAAAAAAAATTCTAGGTGGAAAGGAAGGGGCCTGGAGCTGCAGCTCCAATAGCCCCTATGTTAATCTGGCCCTGAGTGCCAGGGCTTGCCATAAGGGAGCACCAGGATAACGCTGGAGTGTGCCAGAGGACACAGAGGGAACACTGGAAAGCGCTCGGGGCACAGAGGGAGTGCTGAGGAGACACTGGGGATTCAGATTCCTCCACTATCCCCACACCCTAAGGTGGCTTTGTGTGGACGCCAGCCCTGGGCATGTTTGTGGTGGAAGCAATGTGGCCTTTTATGGGTCACTGGCTGTCTTTAATGTTGGTCGGACGATGGGAAAACATTTCCTTGATCTGACTCTCATAAACTCCATTAATTTTTTGGACATACAGTATAGCTTGTTTTGTATACTGCATACGAGTATGGTCAACTGCTGAAATGTTGGGGCCTCAACTACAGCCCCCGACACACCAAATGGTTGTGCATATTATTTAGTGCTAGACATACTACAGGAGATAATCAGAGACTGAGGAGGTACTACAGGAGATAATCAGAGACTGCAGAGGTACTACAGGAGATAATCAGAGACTGCGGAGGTACTACAGGAGATAATCAGAGACTGAGGAGGTACTACAGGAGATAATCAGAGACTGCGGAGGTACTACAGGAGATAATCAGAGACTGCAGAGGTACTACAGGAGATAATCAGAGACTGCGGAGGTACTACAGGAGATAATCAGAGACTGAGGAGGTACTACAGGAGATAATCAGAGACTGAGGAGGTACTACAGGAGATAATCAGAGACTGCGGAGGTACTACAGGAGAGAATCAGAGACTGCGGAGGTTCTACGGGAGATAAGAGACTGTGGAGGTACTACGGGAGATAATCAGAGAATGCGGAGGTACTACAGGAGATAATCAGAGACTGCGGAGGTACTACAGGAGATAACCAGAGACTGCGGAGGTACTACAGGAGATAATCAGAGACTGCGGAGGTACTACAGGAGATAATCAGAGACTGCGGAGGTACTACGGGAGATAATCAGAGACTGCGGAGGTACTACGGGAGATAATCAGAGACTGCGGAGGTACTATAGGAGATAATCAGAGACTGCAGAGGTACTACAAGAGTTAATCAGAGACTGCGGAGGTACTACAGGAGATAATCAGAGACTGCAGAGGTACTACAGGAGATAATCAGAGACTGCGGAGGTACTACGGGAGATAATCAGAGACTGCGGAGGTACTACAGGAGATAATCAGAGACTGCGGAGGTACTACAGGAGATAATCAGAGACTACAGAGGTACTACAGGAGATAATCAGAGACTGCGGAGGTACTACAGGAGATAATCAGAGACTGCGGAGGTACTACGGGATATAATCAGAGACTGCGGAGGTACTACAGGAGATAATCAGAGACTGTGGAGGTACTACGGGAGATAACCAGAGACTGCGGAGGTACTACGGGAGATAATCAGAGACTGCGGAGGTACTACAGGAGATAATCAGAGACTGCGGAGCTACTACAGGAGATAATCAGAGACTGCGGAGGTACTACAGGAGATAATCAGAGACAGCGGAGGTACTACAGGAGATAATCAGAGACTGCGGAGATACTACAGGAGATAATCAGAGACTTTCGGAAGTACTACAGGAGATAATCCGAGACAGCGGAGGTACTACAGGAGATAATCAGAGACTACAGAGGTACTACAGGAGATAATCAGAGACTGCGGAGGTACTACAGGAGATAATCAGAGACTGCGGAGGTACTACAGGAGATAATCAGAGACTGCGGAGGTACTACAGGAGATAATCAGAGACTGAGGAGGTACTACAGGAGATAATCAGAGACTGAGGAGGTACTACAGGAGATAATCAGAGACTGCGGAGGTACTACAGGAGATAATCAGAGACTGAGGAGGTACTACAGGAGAGAATCAGAGACTGCGGAGGCACTACAGGAGATAATAAGAGACTGCAGATGTACTACAGGAGATAATCAGAGACTGCGGAGGTACTACAGGAGATAATCAGAGACTGCGGAGGTACTGCAGGAGATAATTAGAGACTGCTGAGGTACTACAGGAGATAATCAGAGACTGCAGAGGTACTGCAGGAGATAATCAGAGACTGCGGAGGTACTACAGGAGATAACCAGAGACTGCGGAGGTACTACAGGAGATAATCAGAGACTGCGGAGGTACTACAGGAGATAATCAGAGACTGAGGAGGTACTACAGGAGATAATCAGAGACTGAGGAGGTACTACAGGAGATAATCAGAGACTGCGGAGGTACTACGGGAGATAATCAGAGACTGCGGAGCTACTACAGGAGATAATCAGAGACTGCGGAGGTACTACAGGAGATAATCAGAGACAGCGGAGGTACTACAGGAGATAATCAGAGACTTCGGAGATACTACAGGAGATAATCAGAGACTTTCGGAGGTACTACAGGAGATAATCCGAGACAGCGGAGGTACTACAGGAGATAATCAGAGACTACAGAGGTACTATAGGAGATAATCAGAGACTGCGGAGGTACTACAGGAGATAATCAGAGACTGCGGAGGTACTACAGGAGATAATCAGAGACTGCGGAGGTACTACAGGAGATAATCAGAGACTGCGGCGGTACTACAGGAGATAATCAGAGACTGCGGAGGTACTACAAGAGATAATCAGAGACTGCGGAGGTACTACAGGAGATAATCAGAGACTGCGGAGGTACTACAGGAGATAATCAGAGACTGCGGAGGTACTGCAGGAGATAATTAGAGACTGCTGAGGTACTACAGGAGATAATCAGAGACTGCGGAGGTACTACAGGAGATAACCAGAGACTGCGGAGGTACTACAGGAGATAATCAGAGACTGCGGAGGTACTACGGGAGATAATCAGAGACTGCGGAGGTACTACAGGAGATAATAAGAGACTGCGGAGGTACTACAGGAGATAATCAGAGACTGCGGAGGTACTACAGGAGATAATCAGAGACAGCGGAGGTACTAGAGGAGATAATCAGAGACTGCGGAGATACTACAGGAGATAATCAGAGACTTTCGGAGGTACTACAGGAGATAATCCAAGACTGCGGAGGTACTACGGGAGATAATCCGAGACAGCGGAGGTACTACAGGAGATAATCCGAGACAGCGGAGGTACTACAGGAGATAATCCGAGACAGCGGAGGTACTAGAGGAGATAATCAGAGACTGCGGAGATACTACAGGAGATAATCAGAGACTTTCGGAGGTACTACAGGAGATAATCCGAGACTGCGGAGGTACTACGGGAGATAATCCGAGACAGCGGAGGTACTACAGGAGATAATCTGAGACAGCGGAGGTACTACAGGAGATAATCCGAGACAGCGGAGGTACTACAGGAGATAATCAGAGACTGCGGAGGTACTACAGGAGATAATCAGAGACTGTGGAGGTACTACAGGAGATAATCCGAGACTTTCGGAGGTACTACAGGAGATAATCCGAGACTGCGGAGGTACTACAGGAGATAATCAGAGACTGCGGAGCTACTACAGGAGATAACCCGAGACAGCGGAGGTACTACAGGAGATAATCAGAGACTGCGGAGGTACTACAGGAGATAACCAGAGGCTGCGGAGGTACTACAGGAGATAATCAGAGACTGCGGAGGTACTACAGGAGATAATCAGAGACTGCGGAGGTACTACAGGAGATAATCCGAGACAGCGGAGGTACTACAGGAGATAATCAGAGACTGCGGAGGTACTACAGGGGATAATCCGAGACAGCGGAGATACTACAGGAGATAATCAGAGACTTCTGAGGTACTACAGGAGATAATCAGAGACTGCGGAGGTACTACAGGAGATAATCAGAGACTGCGGAGGTACTACAGGAGATAATCAGAGACCGCAGAGGTACTACAGGAGATAATCAGAGACTGCGCAGGTACTACAGTAGATAATCAGAGACTGCGGAGGTACTACAGGAGATAATCAGAGACTGCAGAGTTGCTACAGGAGATAATCAGAGACTGCAGAGGTACTACAGGAGATAATCAGAGACTGCGGAAATACTACAGGAGATAATCAGAGACTGCGGCGGTACTACAGAAGATAATCAGACACTGCGGAGGTACTACAGGAGATAATCAGAGACCGCAGAGGTACTACAGGAGATAATCAGAGACTGCGGAAATACTACAGGAGATAATCAGAGACTGCGGAGGTACTACAGGAGATAATCAAAGACTGCAGAGGTACTACAGGAGATAATCAGAGACTGCGCAGGTACTACAGTAGATAATCAGAGACTGCGGAGGTACTACAGGAGATAATCAGAGACTGCAGAGTTGCTACAGGAGATAATCAGAGACTGCAGAGGTACTACAGGAGATAATCAGAGACTGCAGAGTTGCTACAGGAGATAATCAGAGACTGCAGAGGTACTACAGGAGATAATCAGAGACTGCAGAGTTGCTACAGTAGATAATCAGAGACTGCGGAGGTACTACAGGAGATAATCAGAGACTGCAGAGTTGCTACAGGAGATAATCAGAGACTGCGGAGGTACTACAGGAGATAATCAGAGACTGCAGAGTTGCTACAGGAGATAATCAGAGACTGCAGAGGTACTACAGGAGATAACCAGAGACTGCAGAGGTACTACAGGAGATAATCAGAGACTGCGGAGATACTACAGGAGATAATCAGAGACTGCGGAGGTACTACAGGAGATAATCAGAGACTGCGGAGGCACTACGGGAGATAATCAGAGACTGCGGAGGTACTACAGGAAATAATCAGAGACTGCGGAGGCACTACGGGAGATAATCAGAGACTGAGGAGGTACTACAGGAGATAATCAGAGACTGCGGAGGTACTACAGGAGATAACCAGAGACTGCGGAGGCACTACAGGAGATAACCAGAGACTGCGGAGGCACTACAGGAGATAATCAGAGACTGTGGGGGTACTACAGGAAATAATCAGAGACTGCGGGGGCACTACAGGTGATAATCAGAGACTGCGGAGGTACTACAGGAGATAATCAGAGACTGCGGGGGCACTACAGGTGATAATCAGAGACTGCGGGGGCACTACAGGAGATAACCAGAGACTGTGGGGGTAGTACAGGAGATAATGAGAGACTGCGGAGGTACTACAGGAAATAATAAGATCCGCCTTGGGCTCCACAGCCTCACATCAAAGACGGTCCTGCCACTGTCCCGGGAACACCGATCGGTGAACATTCCCTCCCACGCACAGCTTATGCTAGGAAAATTAGGCGGGCACGAGGCCCCCGTGAGCGTGAAGCCTTAGGCGACGCCTAATTTGCCTAATTAAAGAGCCACCTCTGCGTCCCACATATGTGAGGTATTGCCGCAAAGGTCAGATCATGGGCAGTAATTCTAGCATGGGACCTCCTCTGTAGATATAAAGCGGTAGCCTGTAAAGGCTTTTAAAGTGTTCCCTTTGGATAGTAGAAATTAAGTTGTTTGTCGTCGCTGGGCAGGCTTGCGCAATTTTAAAACGTGACATGTTTGGTTTCTATTTACTCGACATTACATCATCTTTTATCATTTCCAAAAAAAAATGGGTTAGGCATTGTATATATTTTTTTTTTTTGCATTAAAATTTAAAAAAAAGTGTACTTTTTCCCCAAAAATTTAGTTTGAAAAAAACCGCTGCAAAAATACTGCGTGACATAAAAAAATTGCAAGAAACCCACCATTTGTTTCTCTAGGGCCTCTACTTTAAATATATAGATATAAAATGTTTGGGGGTTCTAACTAATTTTGTAGCAAAAAAAAAACGGATTTTCACGGAAACAAAACGTGCCAGAAAATGCCGGGTCTTCAAGTGGTTAACTGACTCCATCTGAGCAACAGATGTAGTCTGAGAGCTATGAATTGCTCAGCTCAGACTCCTCTTGTGGTGTCTCAGTGTGGAGTCATCGGTGGAGAGAAGAACATCATGACAGTTGTCTGCCTCCTCCCTGTCCCCTACAGAGGTAACTGCTCTGGGCTAGGGTTGCCACATCATCCCTTTAATCCAGAACACATATGAATTGCACAGGTTGTTCTCAGGCTAATTTAATGCAGATGAGGCACCAAGTGAGTTTAAGTGCCACCTTAATCAGCCACAGAACAACCTGTGTAATTCATATGTGTCCTGGATTAAAGGGATGATGTGGCAACCCTACCTCTAACATGCAAAGACTAGGGTTGCCACATCATCCGCATCTGCATTAAATTAGCCTCAGAACCTGAGTAATTCATATGTGTCCTGGATTAAAGGGATGATGTGGCAACCCTAGTCTTTGCATGTTAGAGGTAGGGTTGCCACATCATCCCTTTAATCCAGGACACATATGAATTACTCAGGTTCTGTGGCTGATTTAATGCAGGTGAGGCACCAAGTGAGTTTAACCACTTCAGCCCCGGAAGGTTTTCCAGCTTTAGGACCAGAGCACTTTTTGCGATTCGGCACTGCGTCGCTTTAACTGACCATTGCGCGGTCGTGGGACGTTGTACCCAAACAAAATTTGCGTCCTTTTTTTCCCACAAATAGAGCTTTCTTTTGGTGGTATTTGATCGCCTCTGCGTCATTTCTGATCGCCGCTATAAACAAAAGAAGAGCGACCATTTTGCAAAAAAACCCAAATTTCTTACTTTTTGCTAAAATTCAAATCCAAAAAAAAAAATATAAAAAAACATTTTTTTCACCGTTTTTGGCCGATTTATATAATTCCTCATATTTGCGATAAAAAAAATTGCAATCGGCGTTTATTGATTGGTTTGCGCAAAAGTGGCCGCGTTTACGGATGATGAGAATTCATTTCTGGGGTTTTTATTTATTTTTTATTTTTTACTAGTAATGGCGGCGATCTGCGATTTTTAGCGGTACTGCGATATTGGGGCGGACATGTCGGACATTTTTGACACTTTTTTGGGACCAATGACATTTATTCAGCGATCAGAAATTTAAATGTCCACTGATTACTGTATAAATGTCATTGGCAGTGAAGGGGTTAACCTGGGGGGGAGAGATAGGGGTTAACTGTGTTCCCTGGGCGTGTTCTAACTGTGGGGGGGTTGGGCTAACATGGGCATGAGAGATCTAACTGATCCCAGTGACAGGGATCAGTAGATCTCTCATGCCCCACTGACAGAGCGGGGAACCGCCGTGTTTACTCGGCGGTTCCCCGTTCTTTTACCTGTAGCCGCTCATAGCGGCTCGCCGGCGGACATCGGGTCCGCCCGAGCCGCGAGCACACTCCTCAGGAGTGCGGCGGGTGCGCGCGCGCGTCCCCTGGTGGCCAAAAGCAAATCGCCGCTTATTTACGGTGATTCGCGCAGGGCTCCCCCACTGCCGCCGTAAAAACACGGCGCGCGGTGGGGAACCGGTTAAGTGTCACCTTAATCAGCCACAGAACAACCTGTGTAATTAATATGTGTCCTGGATTAAAGGGATGGTGTGGCAACCCTAGTCTGGGCATGTTAGAGGTAGGGTTGCCACATCATCCCTTTAATCCAGGACACATATGAATTACACAGGTTGTTCTGAGGCTAATTTAATGCAGATGAGGCACCGAGTGAGTTTAATTGCCACCTTAATCAGCCACAGAACAACCTGTGTAATTAATGTGTGTCCTGGATTAAAGGGATGATGTGGCAACCCTAGTCTTTGCATGTTAGTGGGAGCAGAGCCCGAGATAGAAGAGGAACAGTGAGTGTCTGAGAAATGTTCCTTTATGGAGCTGGGGGGGGGGCGTGACTTCAGTGTAGAGTGCTGTTGGCACGGGGAGAGATGATTCACCCACCACCGGCTCCTTGTGTTTCTCACGCTATGGGAGAGCACATGATGCTGAGGAACTGCTGCCATCTTTGGAGCCTCCCGGGGGGGATTTGGAGAGCCGGTCTTTCAGAGTCTTGACTGAATGCTACCTGATTTTACCCAAATTGGGTGGTGGGGCGATGTGTCCGGAGGCAGGATAGGTAGGAAACACTCAGATCTGTCAATTCGGTTTTGGAATTAAACACAAACAGTTCCATAGGTGTGCGCAGCCTATTGCATTAGGGTGGGCACCCCAAAGCTCGAACATACTGGAACATAGTAAACTGCTTGTACTATGCTTCAGTTTGTGAATGAACACAGCGAGTGAGAGTTTTCATTGTGTTCATTTAGAAAAGGAAGGGGATGGTAAATTATGTATTGACTAACTCTTTTCCCTGCTCTCTATCCTGAAACATCCCCCAAGGGGAGCGGAACAAAGATAAGGGAAGCCAGCAGCACTGCAGAGGGGGGCAACATGGGAGGGAAAGCCTGGGCAGTAGGGGGAGTTGGCACCACAGAGAGTGATTAGGGTGTGCCCAGGCACACCTGGCACACCCCCTGCGCATGCCTATGGTCAGTTCAGTTATCTATCAGCTGAGAGTTAGAGAGACACCACGGTTGAGGGGGATGACGGGTCCGAAAGGGAGGGTACAACGGGGGGAGACGTCACGACGACCGAAGGGAATAGAAACAAGGCGAGGGGAACCCCCTACAAAGTCCTATCTCTCGTCCCTTTTCTCAATCAGTTATGTATTAAATGGTAGGGGAAGGAAAAGATTTACTTGTGTTACTTTTGAGAGTGAGCGACACAAGTAAGTGTTTGACTTCGTATCATGTTCGTCAAATGATACAAGGTCATACAAGCTCGAAACCCCACGGGTGGGATTACGTTATCCGACGCGTGTGGATACCTTGACAAACACAAATTAAGGTTTTGGCT
>BLSH010456983.1:274144-294309 GCA_018402905.1 Glandirana rugosa | reverse complement strand
TCTCCATTTTCTCTCCTCCTTCCTCCATTCTCTTGCTTCTCAATCTCTTCTCTCCACCCTCCTCTCTCTCTTCTCTCCTCCCTCCTCTCTCTCTCTCTTCTTTCCTCCCTCCTCTCTCTCTCTCTTCTCTCCTCCCTCCTCTCTCTCTCTCTTCTTTCCTCCCTCCTCTCTCTCTCTCTTCTCTCCTCCCTCCTCCTGTCTCTTTTCTTTCTCTTCTCTGCTCCTCCCTCCTCCTCCTCTTTTTATCCCTCTTCTCACTCTCTTCTCTCCTCCTCCATTATATCCCATCTCTCCTCCCATATTCTGTGATGTCATTTCCTGCCTTCTCTCCTACAAGACTCATCTTACTAAGGTGAGGATGGCAAGCTTACTTTTGACCTTCAAATGCTTAAGGCAGAACAACAACTCCATTTATAATAAACATTGATCTCCTAGTTATAGATAAAATAAAGGTTAATATATAAATCTTCTCATCTTTCCATCCAGCACATTATCTATGAATCACCTTCACACACATCACCCTCATACAATATATGATTTCCATGGGTGAGGAGTATTTTGGTGAGTTAATCTATGTGATGAAGATTGGTGGCAGCGCTCATCTCCGCTCCATCCAGGCCAGGCATAGAGGACTCAGGGAAGGAACTGTCACTATTACAATGATTGGAGTCACAATAAGAAATGACCACCATGGTCATCCTTCACTTCATACATAATGTGGAGTCTCCTCATAGATGGGTCTAATGGAATCATCAGGAGATACAATAGAAAACTGAATAACGGGGGGCGTGGCTTGGCGCTGCTCTAAGATGGCCGCATAGACCGAGCTCTCCTGCGAGACGGAGCGCGTTCGTCAGCTGTATAGGGGAAAAACCGAGCCAGCACACACCAATGGTAATGGGGAAGAACGATCACACCCCCGGGAATGCCCAGAGCCAGAGAGATCCGCTCTCCCAGCCTGTAGGAAACATCCCTGCAATGTTTCGTATGGCGGCTGGGGAAGGCCACGCCGCCATGGACATGGATTTATCGGCGCCCCCTAGTAATCAGGCGGCGGCCGCTAGGGACTCGGCTCCTATGCCCACTGCACCATCCTGCTCGTTAAGCCTAGCTGATCTTCACACTGTGGCTGCTGACATTAAGGCCACCCTGTCAGCAGCCATTTCCGACCTAAAATCGGACATTAGTGCTATTGCCACCCGCATGGGAACGGTGGAACAATCTACTGCTCGTCATGCTGATGCAATCAAGCAATTACAAAGATCCTCAGATATAAACTTTATCACATATCATTGAGATCCACTGACATCTGCAAGATGTGGATAACCGTGGCAGACGTCACAATATTAGGCTTAGGGGGATCCCTGAAACAGTTGAGCAACCGCATATTCAGCATACAGTCACTGGAATTTTCAATGACCTTCTAGATCGTCCACCAGACTCCCCTATTGAAATGGAGAGACTACACCGAGCGCTGAGACCTAGGGGGCGGGAATCAGATCCCCCCAGAGACATCATCTGTTGTCTCGTTAATTTCCCATTAAAAGAAGCCATTCTAAGGAAGGCTAGGGAACGCAACCGTGTTTTATTCAACGGAACCGAAATCAAACTTTTTCAGGACCTTTCCAACATAACTCTCCAGCATAGACGCGCTTTGCGCCCCCTTCTGGATCAGCTACGCACCAGAGCAATGCCCTATAAATGGAAATTCACATTTTGTCTTTCTGCAACCTGGAGAGGGCACACAGCTAACCTACGCACACCAGATGACCTCCAGGCCTTCTGTGAAGCTCTACAAATTCCGCTAACTGAGGTACCGGACTGGTACAGTTCCTTTTCCATTGCAGAGTCCTGGATTGAAGTATCCAACAACTGTACACCCAGAGCACAAAGACACAGGGACTGTAGATGGAGGAACGCCTCCCCTCCGGCATCACCCAACCCGCACCGCAGAATTGATGCTCAGAGAAGCCCAGGTGCTTCTCCACCCTGCAGAAGAGACCGCTTGGATACTTAAACGGACGGCAGCCAAAGTCAGATCCTTGACCATGACCCTCAATCTCCTTTGTCTTCCCTCTTTGACTGTTACACTGGTCAGGGAATCCTGAAAAGCCTACCATATTACCATGGAAGAACACACAGACACATGATCCTCTTCTTGTTATCCACCCTTTTTGCAGAAGAAACCCTCCATTTAACCCAGCAAATATGGCCTCTTTAGCCCACCCTCTCTTTTGGTTTGTATGTTTGTTATCTTTCTTCCATGTTAACTCTTGCTCAGCTGATTATTTGAGTTCAATGCGAGGGAGGGCCTTACTTCTCTGACCCTCACAGACTAACGGGGCACCCAAATAGTGTCCAGCCCTGGGCTTTTCTCACCCCATGTTAACGAAGCCCCAATCCCTTTTCGCTTCAACTAGACTCTTATAGATCACATTGCAGTTATCTATGGAATGAGGGCAAAAACTTTTATCTTTTCTTTTTTTATTCTTGCTTGTTTCTTTTTTTTTTTGCTCTCTCCCTTACAGGACCGCCAGAGGCAATGAACAACCCCCTCTTCCCTCAGTTACACCATGAAGGTCTGTTTGTTTTTGAAATGCTCTTCATCCTTGTAACACATTACTAGATTGAGTTCTCTTAATGTTGCTTAAACCTGTTATCTTTATGTATTCCCTCAACAGGAATTATAACTATGGTCTCACACCTGGGTGGGCTATTTGCTGGCTCGTACGAGTATGTTCTTAAGTCCCACACAGTTCCCCTCCGTGGGTTTGTTTTCTTTTTTTTTTTTTTTCTCTCCTTGAGCTGATTTTATATAATATGAGGCTTGCCTTCTTGCATTTCGATATACTCTGCAAGGCAATGATTGCACTCTACCCTCCCGGTAAATTTGCTCTGCAGGTCCCTATCTTTTACTGGGACGACAGTATCCTAAATCCCAGTTTTGACACTCCCATCTCTTTTTAATTGACGAGACGGGCCAGCGGATACCCCAGATAGGTAAAGAAGTTTGGTTTTTTACATAATCAATGGTTGTTATCAGATTACTTTTAAGCTCTCACCAGCTGATAGTATACTATGAAGGTTATATTAAGGCTGCTCTTAGTTCCATTTTTCATAAGCTGAGTTGGTCTTACAATCCTACCCAAAGGTTCTCTCCCTGCTTGCCTTTCCCCCCCAGACCTTGCCACTACACAAACTTCTTTCTATATCTGTCTTACCCTAATTTTCCCATATCTTCCTCATTTAAAAAAAACCTCCAAGCCCCCCATTCCTCCGCTCCCATGATCTCACCCCTCCAAGTATATTTCCCCTTACTATTTTCCTTTCCCCCTACACAGAAAAACCCTCCCACGCCTACTTCAGGATAAGGACAAGTAATTTCACTCCACCTCCATGCATCACTCAACTCGATTCTCCTGACTCTACCTAACCCCCCAAGTCCCTGCAACCTCTTAATATTGCCCCAATGCACTCCCCTTGTATCTTTGCATACTCCATCCAAGCTCCCGTCTCGCAGATGCTATCCCTTATAGACAGTCTCATTCTACGCTCCCAACCAGAGTGAGATCGTCTTCTCCTCTGACCCTTCCGGAAAACTTGGATATTTTTTCCAAGTACTGGGACGTATAGCAAGCCTACTTGCTCCTCCAGAATTTACCTTTTCTCTATACTTCACTAATTTCTTCCTCACCTCTCTTTTTTCTAATCTTTTTTCAACCAGATATATTCAGTTTCTTTGCCCAGCTGGTCTCCTGCCTCTGATTCAGCCCTTGTACCCACTGAACTCCATCAAGCTCCCCTACCAACACGCCCGCCAATATGACATATCAAACATCTGACACCACTCCTCTCTCGCTCAAGCTTATCTCTATCAATTCAAAAGGGTTAAATATCCCGGAAAAACGCTCCCAACTTCTCCAGGAATGTCGCAAACTGCGCGCCCATATTGTACTACTTCAAGAGACGCACTTCCAAACGGGGAAAATTCCAAAACTCTCGAACAAAGAGTACCTGATTTCGCACCACTCCCCCAACCCTGACTCCAAAACCAAAGGAGTTTCGATCCTTATATCAAAACATCTCCTTTTCCACGTGTCCAACAGTCTCTCAGACCCACAAGGTAGATTTCTCTTCTTGAAAGGGAAACTCTATAATCGACCCATCACAATCGCTAACGTGTATGCTCCCAACACCAAACAAGTGCCCTTCTTCCGCTTGGTAGGAGATCACCTCTCTTCCTTCTCAGAAGGAATTCTAATCCTTGGGGGAGACTTCAATGTCTCCCTAGAACCTCGTCTTGACACCTCCTCAGGCACTACCACAATCCCTTACAAGGCCTTGAAGCAAGTCAGACTACAACTTCATAATCACTTATTACACGACACTTGGAGAATGCTAAATCCCCAAAGTAAAGACTACACCTATTACTCCAATACACACCATAGGTATTCGAGAATAGATTACCTCTTTCTATCACAGCAAGACCTCCCTCTCCTTAAAAAAGCCACGATTGATTCCATTTCTCTCTCAGATCACCACCCCATTTCCATTGCCCTAACCTTCCCTGAAACTCAAACAAAGACTAAAATATGGCGACTTAATACTTCTCTATTCAAAGACCCAAAGGAAATAAAGAAATTTCAAGAGACTCTACAGGAATACTTCCTAATAAACAATAATGATGACTCCTCTCCCCTATTCGTTTGGGAGGCACACAAATGTGTAATGAGGGGAGTATTCCTGGAGACCTCAACAAGGCAGAAAAAAGACCGCCAAGCGAAACTTAAAGCATTAGCTTCTCAAATTTGCTCCCTGGAAATTTCCCACAAACAAAGCCTGGCAACCACCACCTTACAGGAACTATCTCATGCCAGATCCCTATTGAAGGAAGAACTAGACAGTATCACTAAAAGACAGTATATCCTTAGACACAAAATCTATTATGAGCAAGGGAACAAAAGCGGTAAACTCTTAGCCAAAGCAATACAGGAAAAATAGAGCAAATTGACAATCCATCACATAAGAGACAGACACAATAAGATCCACGCCTCCAACCAAGAAATTGCCTCCCAATTCGAAAGATTCTATCGAGAGTTCTACAACATCTCTCCCACTCAGGCACGCTCATTTGATGGTACAGCATGATCCGAACTATTAAAAAAATTCCTGTCCCAGTATGGTGGTGCCAAGATCACTCCCAATTCAGCCAAAAGATTAAATGCACCTCTCTCAGATGCGGAATTTGACAAAGCCCTAAAAAACATGAAAGTGGGGAAATCCTCTGGCCCGGACGGCTTCCCCCTACAATATTACAAAACTTTTGAAGACACCTTGAAACCTCAATTCATTAAGGCCTTTAGAACCATAGCACATCACAAGCCATTACCACCCCATCTCCTAGATACCCAAGGAAGGAAAGGACCCTGAAATAGTCTCAAATTATCGCCCCATCTCCCTTATAAATGTCGATGTGAAAATCTATGCGAAAATCTTGGCCAATCGTCTCCTTCCTCTCCTGCCCTCCCTGATCTCTTTAGATCAGGTGGGATTTATCCCGGTTAGAGAAGGGTGAGACAATACAACCAAAGCCCTAAATATACATCATTGGCTAACAAAAAATGACATACTGGGGTTTTTTCTCTCTCTAGATGCCGAGAAGGCGTTCGACAGAGTGGCCTGGGACTACATGGCTAATGTACTAGCTTCAATAGGTCTCCCAGAAATTATGCTATCCTACACTGGTGCATTGTACTCCACACCAACAGCTAGGGTCCATGCTAATGGCCACCTGTCGAACGTCTTCACTCTATACAATGGCACTAGGCAGGGTTGTCCCCTCTCACCCCTTCTCTTTATACTCACCCTGGAGCCCCTGTTAAACCATCTTTGCCTCAATCAAGATATTAAAGGTATATCAATCAAGGACCGCACCTTTAAAGTCGCAGCATTTGCAGATGACTTATTACTTTTTCTTTCTGATCCCCACATCTCTATACCCAATCTCTTAAAAGTCCTGAAGGATTTCCAACACATCTCCAATCTTAAAATAAATCACTCCAAATCAAACTCTCTAAATATTACCTTGACCCCTGAATTTATTAAGCAGTGTCAAGCGAATTTCCCCTTCAATTGGGCTCAGGACTCCATCACGTACTTAGGAATTAAGATTCCGGTATCTCTCTCCAAATTGTACCAAGCAAACTTTGAACCAGCTCTTGGAGCGACAAAAGAGGATCTAAAAAGATGGAATTCACTCAATATTTTCTGGTTTGGCAGGGCCTCCTTGCTCAAAATGACAATCCTGCCTCGCTTATTGTATCTTTTTCAAACAATTCCGATTGCTCTTCCTTCAAATTTTTTTACATCCTTCCGCAAGGTATGCTCATGCTTCATCTGGAGACATAAAACACCAAGAATTAGATTTGATCGTCTCACTCTTCCCAAGGGCGGAACCGCCCTTCCGGACTTACGCTGCTATTACTGGGCGGTCCACCTTTCGCGAATAGTGGATTGGAATATACACCAATGCTTAAAAGACTGGGTCTCCCTTGAGCAACTTTCTTCTCAAAATTTGAAAACGCTTCCCTGGATAAAGCCAAAATATATTTCTCATCAAGTAAAATCCCACCCACTAATAGGCCCCACACTAGCAATTTTCCACTCCTCTGCCAACAAGATGAACTTGAAGCACTGGCTAGGTCCACTTACCCCTCTTAGGTCAAATCCAGACTTCCCTCCTGGCAATCATGATTCTTTTCTTTCATCTATTTGGCAGAACGTAGAGCCCCGTATTAAGCACTTCCTTCATAGAGGGAAAATTCTAACCCTGGAGGAATTGAATACCAAACTATCTCCACACCGAATCCCACGGTGGGCATACCTACAAATCAAACACTATATCTCCAAACCAGAAACCCCAGATCAATGGACCAGAGAACTCTCTATCCTTGAACATTTGTACACCTAAAACTCCCCCCAAAGACACCTGATATCCATCCTATACTACTCCCTATTTGGGAATATGTCGGCATTCTCCAGCAGTGCCTTTACAGCTTGGCAAAAAGACTTAGACCTGGACTTGTCGGACCGTGATTGGGAAATAATCTGCTCCCATACCCATAGGGGCTCCCTCAATGTCGCCACACAAGAGTGTGGATATAAAATATTATCCAGGTGGTACAGGACCCCCGAAGTCCTTAACAAATTTTCTCCCCAAAACCCTAACAAGTGTTGGAGGTGTAGTGCGGATGGAGGATCAATTCTTCACATATGGTGGTTTTGCCCTTTTTTTTTTTTGAACTTTAGTTTTTATTGAGTTTGAAAACTTATAACAAACACTTGTACACAACAGAAGTTACAGCCGTTCCATATCGTAAAATCGTATAGTAAGATCATCAAGTGCAGACATAATTTGATAGCCTGCCACCCCATTGGGTTCACACTGTGGTCAGGCTAATGAGTGGTTGTCTTAGTGGTTGCTATATTGTCGTGCAATGTCGTTCCAGTAGGGATGGTTGGATGTAACTATCGCTTATATATATGTAGTGAGTTTATAACTTTAACAAAGTATCTAACTTACCAGGATATAAGAATAGTGAATTGTAGCTGAGGCTACTATAGTGGACTGTTCATACCAATGAATCTCTATGTGTAGCTAAGCTATGTCAGAGGATTTTTCTATTTGAGGTGGATGGTGTGTTATTTAAAATAGTTCTGTCCAGCTTTGCCAAGTTTGGAGAAATTTATCCGCTGTGTTATTTATTCTTGCGAACGCGAATTCGTATGTATATTGCAGGTTTACTCTCGTGATGGCTTCTGATGTACTAGGGGCTAGCTCTTTTTTCCAATTTTTTTGTTATGGGTAGTTTGGCTGGATATAGGATATGTGTTATTACTTGTCTGATTTGTGGGGGAAATTGCTCTATTGTTAGATTTAGGATAGCTAGGTCTGGGGTAGGAGGAACATTTTTGTTCGCTATTTTGGAGATCACTTTAAATATGAATTTCCAAAAATTTGTTATCAATGGGCAGTGCCACAGAATATGTAGTAGGTGGCATTTCTGTCCGCAGTTGCGCCAGCAATCTGTAGGAGAATTAGGGTATATGCGTCCCAGGCGTACAGGGGTTAGATAACATCTGTATGTTAGTTTAAAGCAGTTTTCCCAGTGGAGTACGCAGTGTGTTGCTTTTATGGCGTTTTGCAGAGCTTTTTCCCATTGTTGTTCAGTGTATGGTTTTCCGAGGTCCCTTTCCCAGTTTTGAATGGCTTGGGTTTGTTTAAATGGGGTGTCTGCTTGTAGTGTTGCATATATATATGATATGCCTGCTTTCGTCTGTGTGGAATTGTGGTAAAGGTCCCAGATGGATTGGTTTACGTTTATGGTGGTTGAGCGGGATTTTTCCAATAAGTGATGTATTTGGAAGCATTTGAATGAGTCTTTCTTCCTTACCTATTCTGGGATTGTGTCCCAGGATGTGTGTCCTAGTTCTACCCAGGGTGCGACGGAGAGATCAGGGATTAAGTGTTCAAATATTTGGAGAGGAGCTTTGGATATTTGGATCTGGGTGGTTTCTCTATTCAGTTTCGATGAGTATTGCCATACTTCTATGGAGGCCTGGATGGACGGGTATTCCTGGAGACTGGTTGTTAATGGAAGGTTGGAGGCAACTGCTAATAGAAGGCTTTTGAGGCATTTGCCACGTAGCATGTGTTTCTCTATCATGACCCACGGTTTGGGAGTGTGGAGGTCTAGCCATGATTTAAGTTGGTCTAGCAATCATGCTCTGTAGTAGTCTATCATTGAGGGGACTCCCATTCCTCCTTTTCGTTTATGTTTGGTCATGGTGGAGAAGGCCACACGTGCTTTTTTACCCTTCCATATAAATTGCTTTAGATGAGAATTAATCGTGGTAAAGAAGGTGTTGGGTAGTGGGATCGGTACTGTCCTGAAAATATATAGTATCTTGGGCAAGAGTATCATTTTGAATGTGGCAATTCAACCTAGCCAGGACAGATATTGTTTATTTAGTTTGGATAGTTCAGTTTGGATAGAATTTAGTAGGGGTTTGTAATTAGCTTCATAAAGTTCTCGTGATGAGGCGGTGATTTGTATGCCTAGGTATTGAATGGAGTTAGCATCCCAGTAGCAGGGGAAAAGATTTTTCATTTTCGTCTTTATTTTGTGGTTTAGGTTTATCGGTAGGGCTTGGCATTTGGCTGTTGATTTTGTAGTAGGAAGTTTTGGCCAAATTTTTGTATAAGGTTATTTACAGCTGGGATTGATCTTTCGAGGTTGGTTAGAGTGAGTATGACGTCGTCAGCAAAGAGTCCTATAGTATATTGCTTCTCTCCTACCTCAACGCCTTGTATGTATGGGGAGTTTCTTATAGCTTCTGCTAAAGCTTCCATTAACAATGTGAAAATGATTGGGGAAAGTGGGCATCCTTGGCGTGTACCGTTTGTGATAGACAAAGGTTCTGATAGCACTGATGCCATGTAAATTTGTGCCGAAGGGGATGTGTAAAGTGCAGAAATAGCTGATTTGATGAAGCCAGATAACCCATACTTTGATAGAGTCTCTGACATGTACCCCCAGTGTACTCTATCAAAAGCCTTTTCGGCATCTAAGGCTATGAAGGCCGATGGTATTTTACGGTTTTCCACTAGTTTTTGCAGGTTCAGCATCCGTCTAGTACCATCGGGGGCTTGTCTGTTTAGGACAAAGCCTACTTGGTCGGGGTTTATTAAATTTGGGGTGATTTTAGCTAGTCGGTTGGCTAATAATTTGGCATATAATTTGATGTCTATGTTTAAAAGGGAGATTGGCCTAAAGTTTTGAGGGGAGTCCGTTTTTTTTCCAGGTTTAGGGAGGGTTACTATTATGGCTCTAAGCATTTCTTTGGGGGGGGATCCCTGATGTGGCTATTTTGTTATACAATTCTAACATGTGGGGAAGTAGTAGATCTTGAAATGTGTGGTAGTATTCTTTTGATAGGCCGTCTGGACCAGGTGTTTTGTTTGCTGCGATGGTATTTAAGGTTTCTTTTATCTCTGCAGAGAAATTCGGGGTAGATGTATGGAGGTTAAGAATATTTTCTTGGGTTGGTTGGGTAGTTTGGGGGTCATTTTTAAGGTTGTATAAAGTTTCATAGTATGTTTTGAAGATATTTGCAATTTCTTTAGGGTGTTGGACTCGATTGCCTGTCTTGGGGTCCGTCATGTATGCTATCCTCCTTTTGGCCTGTTTCATTTGTATTTGTCTCGCTAATTTCTCGCCTGTTTTGTTTCCGTATAAGTAGTAAGTGGTTTTGAGATATCTAAGTCTTTTTTCATGTTTGTGGAGTAGGTTTTGTTTAAGTTCCGTTCTAAGCTGTTGTAATTCGTTTAAGATGTGTTGGGAGGGTGATTGTTTGTTTTGTGAGTCTAGCGTTGCTATTTGCGTTAGTAAGGAGTTTATTTTGTGTGTTCTTTGTTTTTTCTCCCTTGAGGCTATTTGTAAGAGGATGTCTCTCACATAGGCTTTGTGCGTGCACCATACATTGTCAATATCATAGTCTCTGGTCTTATTGAGTTGAAAAAATTATTTTAAATGATTGGCGACCCTAACTAATGTGACTCCTTTGTATGTTATTTTGCCATAGGATGGTAGGTCTCTCATTGTATTGATCAAGTAGGGTTAACGTAATTGGTGCATGATCTGACCATGTAATTTGTTCGATTGATGTTGCTTGGGTTAGATGAAGTGTGGGGAGATCCGTGATGGCCAGGTCAATTCTTGTGTATAGTTTGTGGGGGGAAGAGCAAAAGGTGTAATCTCTTTCTCCAGCGTGTGTGCACCTCCACGCATCGTATAGTGATTCGGTATGTAGAAAATTTTGGAGAGTTGGGTTTTTGTTGTGTGTTGGTTTAGAACAGTCCAGTGAGGAGTCAGGGATCAGGTTAAAGTCGCCCAGCATTATTAGTCTACCTTGGCGTACTCTATTGACTTTTTTCAACAATTTCTGTAAGAATGATAATTGACCCTTATTGGGTGCGTAGAGAGAGACAATAGTGAACAAGATATTATTTAGGGTACATATTAATATGATAAAGCGACTGTTGGGTCAATGATCGAGTCTTGTAGTGTGAAAGCAATAGTTTCATGAATTGCGATTAGGACTCCGTTGTGTTTTGTCTTTGCATTGGTGAAAAAGGTATGTGGATATCGACTGTGGGAGCATTTCGGAGGATTGTTTGCTGAGAAATGAGTCTCTTGTATACTGAGGACTTCTCCTTTGAGCTTTTGTGCTTCGTTCCACAGGAGGCTGCGTTTGAAAGGGCTATTGAGGCCTTTTACATTCATAGAAACAAATTTAATGGGCATGTTGGAGTATTACTGTTGCTGCTGTAGGGCTAGGGTACATATTCAGAGTTTGTGTTGAATGTGGGCTGTAGGTTATTCCACCTACCTCTGTGGTTGAGTGACGTTCAATAATGGATTGGAAGTGTGTCCGTTCTTGGCTTGAATCGTCCGGGTTATATGTTATTGAAGGGAGTGTTGATTCTTGAGACCATATGGCACAGCAGTCTTGGCTGTCAGAGTTGGAGTAGACGGTATGGACAGCTGTTGGTTTACCTGGTATGACGAGAAAAAAACAGAACAAGGAACGAGAAAAACAAAGTAGAAGTAATAAAAAACCTGGAATAGTTCATAGGAACCAGTAGCAGATTATACTGCAGATTTTTGAAGTAGAGGTATTGTGGCGCAAATCTGAGTCTGTAAATAGAGGGTGGTTGCATAGGTCTGGTGTTATGTTGGCCTGTGGGACGTATAATGTTGCTGGAGTTAGGGTGAGGTGCTCTTTAGATTTACGTCAGGTAGACCAGTCTTGCCTGAGCTTCGATGGGCCCTGTCGTTGTTCCCGTGTGACTTCTATTGGTAGTATGCCCCAGGCTTTTAGGTGTTTGAGGCCTGCTTCAAGAGAAAAAATATTGTACACTTTGTCCTGATGTGTCACGATCAGCTTTGAAGGGGTTCCCCATTGATATCTAATGTCGTGGTTCCTTAGCGCCTTGGTGATAGTGAGGAGCTTCTTTCTGTGTTGTATGGTGGCTTGTGATAGATCATTGTATAATGTCACACCTGTGTATTGACCATCTAGTTGAGGGTTTTTTCGGATGTTTCTCATAGCCTCATCTTTCACGTGGAAGAAATGGATCCTGGCTAGGACATCGCGTGGGGTAGAGCTAGGTAAGAAGGATGGCTTAGGTAGCCTGTGGGCTCTATCTATGATGAGCTCCTTCTCGCTTGCTTTTGGGACTATGATGTGGAGTAGCTGGGTAAGGTATGGCTGTAGATCCGTGTAGGCTACAGATTCCGGTATTCCACGGAATTTTATATTGTTTCTGCGGCTGCGATCTTCTAAATCAGCGACTTTAGTCGCAAGGCGTTGTAGCTCTGTTTGTTGGTCATGGTAGGCTTCCACTATGCCATTGTGGGCAGCATAAGTGTCATCAAGTTTGCTTTCTACGTGCTCCATTCTCTGATGCAGTTCAATTATGTCAGTTTTTTATGGGCGTTAGTACTTTTTTCATGTCAAAGTGCATAGAGTCTCTTAGGGAGATCAGCATCTCTTTCATATCAGAAATAGAGACTGGCTGGGAAGAGGAGGGGAACTGTTCTAGTGTAAGCTGCGGGCCTGTGCCTGTGATTGCTCTTCTTCCATGTCTGATTCCTCTCCTGCGTCGCTATGCTGTCTGGCTTTTTTTGCTTTAGCTGGACTGCGAGTCGTGGGGCTATCAGGAGGAGAGTGTGTGGGTTCCCCTGTGTTTTGGAGGTAGATTGCCGTACCTACCGAGGTGGTTGATGAGCCGGAGCTCAGTGGGAGATATTCGTCTCGTGCGGCCTGTAGTGAGGGGACACCGCCATCTTGGGATCCCTTGCTGTTTCTGGCCGAAAAGAAATCAGTCAATTTTTGCAGGGCCGCGCGGTGCGAGCTCCTCTTTCTTTGTTCGCCGGGTGCTGGGGTAGCTGTTGTGTCCCCTGACATGTTGCAGTCTCACCCTTCGTGCTGTGGATGATGCTGGGTGTCCCAAGGCCTGGAGCTCTGCTAATGTGCGACCGTCACTGTGGCTGGCTAGCCACGCCCCCCGGTGGTCTTGCCCTTTAATCCAGCAGTTTTGGAAAAGAGTACACAACTCCATTATCTCAATCACCTCAGAACCCCTGGAATTCTCCCCTGCTACCTACTTGTTTCACCAAAAAAAGATACCATAGGTCATTAACTATGATCTTGATTAATGCAGCCAATGTATTCCTTGCCATTGGTGCTCGACGACAATCCCATCGAGAGAGGAGTGGTACCACAGAATCAATAAAATTGAAAAAATTGAAGAATAAATTAGTATAGCAACTGAAAGAATTAAACAATTCTCCAAAACTTGATTTGGTTGGTTGCAATTTAAATCTACACCAGACTACCCAGCGACATAAAGACCCAACATAAACACACTTTACCCCCCTAACTGGTGATCTCCTGCCCTTCACAATGGATCCCTGGCCCATATGCCAGGAAGCCGGGGACCCTCCATATTACCCCTGTTAACATAACCCGTCTCTTGGAGATTTACTAGTTTCCTGGGGGCACTCTTCCCCACTACCATCGGGGGGGTGGGGGGTGGGGGACTCGTTGGACAGGGACATCATTCTCCTCTTCTCCTCTTTCTCCCCTCTAACTACCTCTCCCTTCTCTTCTTTCTCTTCTCTTTCTAGGTTCTCCACTTCTTCTACTCTTCTACCTTTTTTATTCAAATATAAGAAATCACCGGTTCTGTTTAAATAAACTGCATATATTTACATTAACTTACCAGTAGGCATGTCATGCATAAGTTACATGTATCTTAAGACCGTGCTTCCTTCTCTTTTTGTTTTCTTTGTATTCCAAAGTAAATATATGCAGTAATATGCCATTACTATGTTTGCCACTCCGTTCTCGATGATGTTGACTTCACTTGCCTTATCATTTATCCACCCAAATATTCTGTCAACTCACTATGATCTCTTTATTTGTACGAAGATATCTGTAATAGCATTTATATTACCGGTTGTAAACATTTGTAATGACGATTTTCAAATAAAACTTTATGTAAAAAAAAAAAAAAAAAGAATAACATTTATATAATTTCAATAAATGAATTGGGAAGAAGATTACGTAATTGTGCATCACATGGACAGAGAACACAATTCCACTCCATTCAGTCACAGTTCAGGCCTCGGAGTCCAGCACTCATTAGATAATTAAGGATTTGGTAACGATCCTGTAAACAATTGCAGATCATCTACTGAACTTCACAAATCAAATTGACCTAAGTAATTCCTGAATCCTAAGAAGTGCCTGCAGCAACCAATCATATTCCAGCTCTCCTCTCCAGTCCTAGTGCTGGTTGGACAATAACTGGAAGATTCTGACCAATATGGTGTAATCATTTCTGCTGGAGAGGAGTACCTGACCTATCTCCTGTAATACTCTCTCTGAGGATCATGGGAAATGACTTCAGCCCCACTCATAGTATAATGACTTCATTCCAATATCTAGCTTCTTCCCTGAAATAATAAAGACATCAGTAGACCCCCCATCATTTCAGGTGATGTCCATCTGTGAGCTGCAGAAGTCCCTGAGTAGGAGGGTCATCCTCCAGCCCCTCACCCTATCAGCCTCTATACTGATCCCCATTGGTGGATGTGGGCGGGGCTTCTTCTGGCTCAGATGACGCAGTGTGCAGGGGCGGGGCTCATCCTGAATATACACAGTAACCCCGGTGTCATGGGTCTTTGGGGTTCTAAAGCTTCTCATATGATAGTGAGCACCGCACAACCCAACCTGAGGAAATGCTTAATTTATTATAAAAAAAATCACTTCCGATACAATACGATTCCTTACAATCACTTCTAATTATTAGACATGATTGGGACATAAAAGATCCAAAAAATGATTGACAGAACCGATCACATGACTCCAGTGATAGAAATACAACATGACCAATAGAAACATGAACATTCCTAACCGGGTCCTCTGGTGGATGGCAGACGTCAGGATGACTATAACAGATCATTGAGGTCTCTGGGGTTATCATAGGGGAATCTGATGTGGACTGTCAGCTCTTCTGCCAAGCATAACCCAGACCCCAATCTGCAGATCTAATTCTGGATTCTTTTCTATGAAATAAAGATTCCCCGGGACCCATTTAGACATGGACAATACAAGGTCCAACCGTTCCCCTATAACACTAAATCCTGATCACTTCCTATCACTATATGATAAAAGAACATTTCTCTATATAAATGGAGACTTTAGGAAAAAAACATTCAGAGAAAAAATGTAACAAAATCTTAGGAATGTTGGGGGTGGTCTTCTCTAATTTAAAGCTGAACTCAAGGCAGATAGAGACATTGATAGAAACATAAAAATGAGGAATAAAATAACCGCTATCAATTATTATTATTATTACCATGAAGGTGAAGGTAATACAAATCATAATAGAAAAAATATATTAAAATCAGCAACATTTCCTGAGACAAACCTCTAAATCCCGGGACCGTCCCTGGAATGCAGACACACCTTGCAGTTATCATTGTGTCAGTCAGGGCGGTTGTTAGAAATCATGGGGCCCCGTACAGCCTACCTATCGGGCCCCCCCCCAACTCTGCCCTCGACCCCACTCTTAACCCTGCCCACCCATGAAAATGCATGCGTTAGCAGATGTGTGCAATTAACAAATAATGGCACTGCCACACGTCTACTGATGGACAGTGTGTTTCTGTATGAGTTAGGAAAGCCACAATTTTGTGGCTGACATGGAAAGGTTTGAACCTAGCTGGTGCACTGCGGTTTGGCCACAGTGCGATTGTATGTGCGGTTTATCTGTGGTTTTAGGTGCGGCATGCAGGACTTTGATGCACTTTCATGAAAACGCACTAATAGAATACAATGGAAGCGCACCTAAAACCACAGGTAACAATGTATGGGTGTATCCTCGCGCTACTATGGTCGCACACTGGTGGTGGGACTAGGTTGCTGCTGTACCTGATATCTGACAATATGAAATATAATCCAAAGGGTAAAATGGTACTGCGCAGCCTATTACAGTGTGCTAATATGTGAACCGTACCCCTAGTGGTTCTGGGGCGTATTACCACACAATTCCTCCTGTTGCCAATATCATACTTCAATCATAATAGGGTTTGTGATGATATAAAAATAAAGTGCAAAATGAGCCTTCCTATCTTAATCTGGCAATATTAGACACACATATACATCAATACTTGTATCCGTAAAACATAGACCTAGTATATAAAATGCCGTGATGATAAAATATATATTAAAAAATGCAAGTGGTAGTGCAATACAATCAATACAGTAAGAAAATATAACAAGTGCGAAAATATATATATCAGGTAAAAATTAATAAAATGTCCTTTTTCAAATCAAGTGGTTAAAGTGATAATTAGTGACTTGTGCTCCAAATGTTCATAAAACGATTCGTGCTCCAAACAGGTGTGGGAAGCCTCTTTGTGCAGGGGGGTAGTCAATTACCCCAAAAAGGATTCCTTTATTAAGGTGCCCCAACTGGGTAAGTGCTCACAGAACTCTCACCTTAGCGGGTTTGGACCTATGCGCATGAAGGTTTCTTTGCGGGTTCCACTCTTCCAATTGGAGAGAAAAACGTACCCCAATTGGAAGAGTGGAATCCTTTTTGGGGTAATTGACTACCCCCCTGCACAAAGAGGCTTCCCACACCTGGGAACCCTGCCAAGCCCTCTCAGCCAGTCATGTCTCATCAATCTCTCCCTCAGTACGCAGCATTTGCTGAGGGAGAGGGATATACAAGTGAATCACTCCGCCAGGGAAGGCATAGGAGGCTGTGGGCGGCCAGAACTACTTTTCACCTGCAGTGCTGAATGGATAATGTGCCTACGATCCGAAAATGGAAATAAAGTCCCACTTTTGAGATCACCTCCTGGGCCCCTCTGGTGGTATATTTACACACCCTGGAGAGCAAGTTGGAGCAAGGATGGGATTTAAAGTCCTTCCATTAATTTTGGACAGAAATTGACTTTAAAGCTGCGGGCCCCCAGCTGAAGTCATAGGGCCCGGGCCCCGTACAGCAGGGCCGGTTGTACTGGCCTATCAGCGGCCCTGATGTAAGTTAATGGATTACATTTATTATATTCAAAGGGCATCTGTCATGAGATAATCATGGGGGCTGTCATTGATAAACTCTCCTTGTGAGAATGCTAGTTCCCTGGCCGTCATGCTGATGCTTTGGCTTCAATACTGTCTCAGTCTCTGACCCGGAACATGTATAGATATAAGGAATTCTGACCTTTCTGATTCTTATTTACAGCATGCTTGCTCCGGGGCAAAGGCTGAAAGTGGTAATAAAACCAAAAACGATATACGGTATATTGAAGTTTACCAATCTTGGGCTTTTTTTCCTTAATTTTCCTCTCCTGCCAGTAACACACTTCCTGCCTTAGGGTGGCTTCTCTATCTATGGAGTCACCACTTCCTCCAAGCATTGGCTGATCAATGATCCAATTCCATAACCCAGTCCTGTGATGTCACCAGACCCCGGGCAGGATTCTCACATATCTTTATACAACCTCTCAATACATTAAACCCAGCATGGAGGGGCTCAGTGAAGGGGGTGGGGGTGGTGAAGGTGTGGAGGTGTCGGATTGGGTCACACAGATCATAAAAGGACATCCGCCTGGCCTCATAATCCAGATCTATCCTGACTCTGTTACTGGTGATATTGGTGGGTAAGGGGATCTCTTTACTGTCATGCATCATAAAGTAATGATCACCAGACCTGTCCAATCCCCAGGACTTGTTATTCTTTCCAATCTCTGACTTACGTCCTTTCCGGTCTATACTGGGGTAGCACATCCCAACTATCCATTCATCTGATCCCCCAACATCCACATCCCAGTAATGTCTCCCTGAAGAGAAACTCTGACTGCTCAACACCTGAGGATGCCACAGAAATCTCTTTGGTGCTTGTGGGCGCTTCTGGTTCCTATCTGACCTGGATAGAGTTTTCCTGTCATCTGATATCTGTAGCTTATTATGAGCTGTGTTTCCATCCAGTAATATGTCTGCATGGTAACACATTTCAACACTACAGCTCTCTGACCCCCCAACATCCACATCCCGGTAATGACTCCCTGAGGAGGAACTCTGACTGCTCATCACCTGAGGATAATCCTGGAGTCTCTCTGGTGTTTCTGGGTGATTCTGGTCTATATCTGATCTGGAAGCAGTTGTCCTGACATCTGATATCTGGATATTATTACCAGCTGTGTTCTCATCCAATAATATGTCTTCAGCTCCCTGTCTACAGAAGTATTCATTTACCTCTCTTATTATATCAGATAAACCTGTGTGTAAGACCCCCGCCACATCCAGACCCCCTCCATCATGGAGGAGCTTCTCATGTCTCTCTCTGTCCTCATTATCTCCATCCTCAGTATCATACAAGTCACCTGTGTCTGATTCCTGTAAGACAGTCAGTGGATCCGTCACGTTACACAGCTCCTCAATGTGACGCAACTTCCTGGACAGCTCCTCCTTCTTTATTTCCAGATCCCGGATGGAGATGGAGATCCACTTTGCTTCTTCTTCTACTTTCCTCCGGTGTTCCTGCAGACTCTGGACTCTTTCCTCCGTCTCCTCTCTCTTTGTCAGAAGTTTCTGCCGAACATTCCTCAGTGTCTCCTTCTTCTTCCCAGAAGCCTCAGCCAGTGACTCCATCTTATGTCCTGTGTGTCCTCCAATCAGACAGCAGGACACACAGATACAGGTATTATCCTCAGTGCAGTAATACTCCAGGATCTTCTTATGGACGGAGCATTTCCTGCTCTCCATAGACAAGGTGGGGTCACATAAGATGTGTTCTGGGGACTTTTTGTGGACTCTCAGGTGTTTATCACACAGAGAAACCTCACAGTGTAGACAGGATCTAACAGCAGGTACAGGAGAGTCCACACAGTAAGTACAGAAGACTCTGGACTTCTCCTGATCTGGCCGTGCTGTGTTCCTCATGGTTACACTTCCTTGCAGTGCAGGACGATCCGGAAACTTCTCTCTGCATTCAGGACAGGAATATCCTCCAGACCCCTCCTGTGTATCCATCACACGATCAATACAGACCCAGCAGAAGTTGTGTCCACATTTCAGGATTACCGGATCTGTAGAAAAGTCCAGGCAGACGGAACATTGCAGTTCAACTTTCACATCCCCAGACGCCATCGCTGACAGCAGAAGAGAAATGAAACTGAAAGTGTCTGGGGCTAGAAATACAGTTGAACTGATTAGAACTCCTCTGCACAGGGCGAGGCTGAGCTCAGCTCTCAGTTGATTTAGTAATAAGCCTTTCGATGTGAGATTAGGACAAGCCCCGTGATTGTGTACCACATATGTGGTGCAATATCTAGATTTAGGACACACGTGTCTTTCTTTCCTGGCAGCAAGCCTGTTACACACCCAGAAATGAAGAGAAGACGTGGAGTGCCTAACCACGTCTTCTTCATCCTCCTCTGTCTCCCAGGAACAGAATAGTTTGAAGTCATCAGTAGCCACTAAAGCTCCCAGTTCTTCCTTCTCATCCACAGATACGGGAGTCAGTTGAGTTAATGAAGCACAGTATCAGCCGCTTGCTGCAAGAGGATGCACAGCAATTAATTGTATCTGAGGTTGAGGAGGAGAACATGTTCCTGCACAGGGCCGTCTTTAATATTGATGGGACCCTGGGCAAACATTTTCTTGGCCCCCTCCCTTTCTGTAGCTGGGAGGGAGGGGGTGACAGCCGGCGTGGCTTGTAGCCGGGGCTTTTATTCTCAGAGAATGGGTGCAGGAACTGACTCTCCCTTGTGGTGCCAAACAATCCACACATTGCACAAGGAGCGAGAGGTACAGAGTACAACACTGTATCACACAGGTCACAGCTCAGCACAATCAGCACAAGTGGCAGTACTTACACATCCACCCCCAAAGTAAACATTTATTGCTCACTTCTGCACACCTCTTTGCTTACATTTGTATCCCCGTCCACAGCTCATCTCTGTACCCCCCATATAGCTCACCTCTGTACCCCCATATAGTTCACCTATTTCTGCCGGGAC
>BLSH010456983.1:170842-204637 GCA_018402905.1 Glandirana rugosa | reverse complement strand
CAGGTCAAGAAAGGGGGGGGGGGCGAGCGAGTGCCCCCCCTTCCCCTCCTGAACCATACCAGGCCACATGCCCTCAACACTCTGCCCCCCCCCCACTCCAAAGCAGCTTGTCCCCATGTTGATGGGAACAAGGGTCTCTCCCCACAATACTGGCCTGGCAGTTGTGGGGGTCTGCTGGTTTTGCAGTGCTGCTGCACCACAGATATGTGAACTGCATCCGTAGAAAGTCGCATGTCATGCAAATCAGGTGCGCTTCAGAATGCATCCAGTTTGCATATATGTGGACGGAGCCTAAGACTTGAGTTGAATGTGTGGACTTGGTAAATACGGTGTTTAGGTAAAAACGACCTTTCAGGGTCTCTTCTCCATGGTCATTTTTCTTAGCTATGACTTGGTCAGGACACATTCTCCGGGTAATGAGAAATTGTTCAGCATTTATTTCTTCTTGGAAAAAGCAATCTTTCCCTGAGTGTTCCACTGGGGATTTGATCTTTAGAGTTCATAATTCATCAGTTTTATAAACTATATAGAAATACCCTGACAGGGCAGATGTAACGCAAATCACAATGCCCACTAGAATTGATGGGATTGGTGCCTTGTAGCCGCCTCACAGACATTTAAAATTATCCTAAACTGTTTTTATAATAAACACGTTACACTTACCTGCTGTATGTAATGGTTTTGCACAGAGCAGCACCCATCCTCCTCTTCTGGGATCCACGGCCGGTGCTCCTGGCTCCTCTTCTTCAGTGGGTGTCTCCACAGGAAGCTGCTTCAGTCCTGAGCCATGCTGCCTGCATCTATAGACACAGACAACATGGCACGGCCCCACCCCTCACTTCCTCATCACAGGATTTGATTGACAGCAGCAGGAACCAATGGCTCAGGAGAGAGCAGATAGAGCCGATGCTCTCTGGCACAGCAGTGGATAGAGATCAGTCTCAGTATTAACCACTTGCCGACCGCCTATCGGCAATTGACGGTGGCAAAGTGGCTCTGTAACGCGGATCGCCGTCATATGACGGTGGCCGCGTGATCGCGCCTAGTGAGCGCGCGCGTGCTGCCGGAGGGCGCGCCCGCGCGCTCACTGTGTTCGGGGAGGGCCAGGGAGCGGGTGCGGCGGAGTCGATTGCCGCCGGCTACCCGTGATGGCCCCCCCGGAGTGAAGGAACGGAGGTCCGTGTATGTAAACACGGACCTCCGTTCTGTGAAGGGGGAAGGGCTGTGATCACAGCCTTGCTGTATACGAAGGCTGTGACCACTTCCCTTCCCCAGATAGTGCAGTCCCCCTACAGTTAGAACACGCCCAGGGAACATAATTAACCCTTAGAGCGCCCCCTGCAGGTTAACCCCTTCACTGCCAATGGCATTTACACAGTAATCAGTGCATTTTTATAGCACTGATCGCTGTATAAATGCCAATGGTCCCAAAAAAGTGTCAAAATGGTCCGACATGTCCGCTGAAATATCGCAGTACCACTAAAAATCGCAGATCGCCGCCATTAATAGTAAAAAATAAAAAAAAAATAAAAACCCCAAAAATGAATTCTCATCATCCGTAAACGCGACAACTTTTGCGCAAACCAATCAATAAACGCCGATTGCGATTTTTTTTTTATCGCAAATATGAGGAAGAATATAAATCGGCCAAAAACTGTGAAAAAAAAAGTTTTTTTATATTTTTTTTTGGATTTGTATTTTAGCAAAAAGTAAGTAATTTGTTTTTTTTTTGCAAAATTGTCGCTCTTCTTTTGTTTATAGCGGCGATCAGAAATGACGCAGAGGTGATCAAATACCACCAAAAGAAAGCTCTATTTGTGGGGAAAAAAGGACGCAAATTTCGTTTGGTTACAACGTCGCACGACTGCGCAATTGTCAGTTAAAGCGACGCAGCGCCGAATCGCAAAAAGGGCTCCGGTCCTAAAGCTGGAAATCCTTCCGGGGCTGAAGTGGTTAAGAAATGGATAGGGGGGAGTCTGATTACAGAAGGTTTTTTTACCTTAATGCAGAGAATGCATTAAGATAAAAAAAAACCTTAAGCCTCTGGAATCACTGTAAGCCCTTTATTTTTTTACGCCAAGAATAGATGTACCGCTCTCTGCTTGAAAAAACGTGTCCCTGGTGTGGTGCACATCCTCAGCCACCTATGGGACAACCACATGAGACAGAGTTATTGCTTCTATCAACATCCCAACCTTACTGTCCATGGATGGACAATTCCACCAAATGACATACACTGGACATGGTGATGTATTGAGAGGCGTTCAGTAGATTCACGGTTGGACCATATGAGACGGATGTCTGGACATGATATTTGCTGTATGCTGTGACTCTATGGGAGACTCGGGAAACCTCCCAAAAAGTCTATTAGATGGGGGGGGGGGGGGGCAGAGGTGATTGTACCTGTGTAAAAGTCCTGGGCCGCTGCTAGGACTTCTATCAATGGAAAGTGACAACGCCTGGCTTTGTGTGCTGCTTTACATCATTGTATGTACCGACTCTATTGCATTATTATTGTGTTGCTTAGGGAGTCCTCTATTGGTTATTTGCTGCAATTGCAGGCTAATGCTTTTCAAGGAGGAGTCAGGAGGTGTTTTGTATTTGTTAATAAAGTTTCACCCTCCCATCATTGCATCATTGCAGAGCCGTCTTCCAGAAGCCCACCAGTGATGCTCTCCTATTTCTCCTCTGATACACATATGATTGTAAGTCTATTCATTGTTTGTTATAGATTATGGTGTATTTGGATTGCACTGCTATGTACTTGCTGTGGGATTAGACGGCGGCCTCTCTCCATAGAAATGTCTTTATTGGATACATACGAAAGTGACGTGTAATCATATTGTAACCTCACATTATGTGATTGTATTGCAGTCCATTAAGGGCGCACGGGCACCGCTCCCTCTATATTCGCCACCCCCTATATGCTAAATGGATAGATTTATGCATAGCATGAATCTATCCATGGCCGCCGCGGCCGCCCCCTACTCATGCATCCAGCCCCTTTCAGGATGCCGGCGAATGAATTACAGCGGTGGGAGTGTTTTTTTGAAGCGCCTGATTAGAGCCATAGGTTCTAATAGGCTTCAAAATAGAGTGGCTCAGAGCGCAGAGCATTGCGCTCGCAGCCCACTCACGTGTGTTAGAAGAGCAATGAATATTTGCTTTTCTAACACTGAAAAGCCTCTCTGCCAATTAGGAAGCACAGGTATGTTACCTGTTTCCCGATTGGCTGAGAAGCCAGGTGACCCTATTGGACGCCTTTCTCAGAGGAGGAGATGGATGCACGGCCGAAGCCACTGAAGCAAAGCACACTCCCGCTTGCTGGACACCACTGCCCGCCCACCCACTTCCTAGATGGGGTAAGTGCAGGACTTTGATGTCCCGACTGCCCACCGGGGTGGGGGTGCTTTCACAGCGGTGCTGTATTCATGATGTTGTATACCCTATCTGGTGATGCTGTATATCCTAGCTGGTAATGCTGTGTACCTTATCTGGTGATGCTGTATATCCTATCTGGTGATGCCGTGTACCCTATCTGGTGATGCTGTATACTTCTATCTGGTGATGCTGTATACCCTATCTGGCGATGCTGTATACTTCTATCTGGTGATGCTGTATACTTCTATCTGGTGATGCTGTATACCCTATCTGGTGATGCTGTATACTTCTATCTGGTGATGCTGTATACCCTATCTGGCGATGCTGTATACTTCTATCTGGTGATGCTGTATACCCTATCTGGCGATGCTGGGCTGTATACTCCTGACACAATGGGTGGAATCTATAAGGGGTGGGGTTTATGAGTAGTGGGAGGGGTCAAATAGGAAGGGCAGGGTCTGGCACCCCCCATGCTAAATTTTCACCAGCCACGACTGGCAACTTACAGAACAATCCACACATGTCACTTCAGTTCTGGAATGAAACACAATGCAGCTTCTGTCAGTTCTTTTATCTGTCAGCTGAGAGTTAGTGGGACGGAATATTGTATCCGTCATTCCAGTCCCAGGACCTCAGCAGCCAGGAGAACCTGAGAATCTACTCATAGGCCCCTTTCACACTGATGGACTGATCGGGTTAGCCTGTCAGTTTTTTAGGCGAATCCGATCGGACCATCCATTGCTCTCTATGGAGCAGTGGGTGTCAACGGACATGTGTCCATTGAGACCCACCGACATCCAATCAGACCCATCCATCTGACAGATCAGATCAGATGACAGTCGGATGGAAATGAACAGGCAGTCTGTTTCCATGCAACAGCCTATAGAGGACAGCGGGCTGTGTCCATGTCTGCTCTGCATTAGTGGAGCGGACACGGACCTGTCATCCGCCCGCTCAGTGGGGATCAAGGGAGAGATCCCTTGCTGAGTGGGCATATCTGCTGGTGGACTCTGCCAGTGTGAAAGGGGACTGAGATCACAGATGGATGAAAGACCAATGTGACCAAAGTTGAGATTTCTACCCCCTACTTAACTAGGCCAGGTGTGTGCCATGTCTCCATCTCCTCTCCTCCTCCAAATTATGTCTTCTCTCTCCACAGATTCACTCTATTTCATCCACAATCTGACTACTATCCTACTATCTCTCTTCTCTCTTTTCTCTTCCTCCCTCCTCTTTCTCTTTTTCTGTGTTTCTCTCTCTTCTCTCTTTCTCCTTCCTACAACTCCTTTCCCCGCTCTCTTTTCTCTGCTTCTCCCTCCTATCTCTTCTGCCCTCCTTTCCCATCTGTATCTATTTTGCCCTTTCCTCATTCCTCCTCTTTCTCTCTCCTCTCTTCCCCCCTCAGTCTTCCCTCCCCTTTCCTCCTTTCACTCTCCTTTCTTCTACTCATTTATATAACTTCTCCTTTCTTCCCTTCTCTCCCTCCTGTGATAGACCCAACCAGGACCGAGGCTTTTGGAGGGAACTGCAAGGTAGCCTCTTGCCTACTGACTATGGGCCCTGGCTCTTGAGGGGGCTCTATTCTTAGGTGTGTGCCTAGGGGACCCTTGGAGTGGTCTTGCTTCAGGTGCAAGTCCATGTCTCCCTGAAACACACAGACTCTGGGAACTGGAGGACTCAGATACATATTAGGGCCTCTATGCCCAAACAAGCAATGACTGCTTTAGACTGTGAGACTCAAGAGTAGATGTTAATATACTTAGCTCAAACCAACCTGATAGTGGGGCCTCCTAATGTAATATTTTTAAGGTGTTGTGTGTTTATTGTTAAGTATGTATCTCCCATTGTGTGCCTCCTAGGTGTGCATTCCCATTGTTAATTGAGTCACCAATTGTTTCTGTCTGTCTGCTCATCTCTTAGAGATGTGATTAATATTGTGTCCACTTTACCTTGTTATCGAACCATTGTGGGATGTTTATGCTTATGATAATCTGTAATGTGCTTTGTGTTTGCAGGGTTGTGGGCTTCTTGCCGGACGGTCTGGGTACATAGGTTTGCTTAAGTGACTAGCTGTTAATTAGTTCATGTTAATTAGATCACTGCCAGCTATTAGTTGATAGCTGCGGGTTAGCATTATGTTTATGTTGGCTGTTCCTTAGCTATGGTATTTATATTCCGGTTTACAGTTTTTATTGTTAGGGTAATGCGATCAGGCCATGATCTTGTGTGCTATATATTCTGTGTAAATTTACAATAAAGAGTTCCAGTTCCAGGTTGCTCCTTAGCTAGTGTCGTTTATAATCTTGGGTGCAATATTCAGCTACATTACCTGGTTCCTGGGTCGAGACTGGGGGAAACTGTATCTTCACGGAAGCACCCAAGCTGTGTGCTGGACATTCTATCACATTTGGTTGGCAGCGGTGGAATCTGCTTCCTCTCTATGAGCAGTGCAAGCCACCAATGGGACCCAGTGTTGGGTAATATAGAAGAAAAGCAAAAGTACAGATAACAGGCGCCATGGAAGAGAAATTCGTAAAGAGGCTGCGAGAGATGCGGGTGCAGCACAAAGGACCAGTGCCAATGCAGGTCCTGCTGGGATGGTATGATTCTGTCCACTGGCATATCTGGAAGAAAGAGCTGGACCGGGAGCAATTCTCCCCTCCATCCAGGAAAGGTACAGGTTGCAGTATGAAGTGTGAGTACTGTTATTGGGGGAACAACCACACAAGGAGTGGACAGCTAAGTTAAGTAGACTGGTCTGGGCAGAGATGCAGCTGGAAGAGAGCTACAGAGCCTTCCGGTGGCATGTAGTCCAAATGTGCCCTTGGACAGCAGATGACAGTGGCAGTTAAAGGACCAGGGAGGAGAGGACACCGTTCTCACTTCCCAGCAGCAGATCCACAGTCCAGGAGAGGACGGGGTCATCCTTACTCCCCAGTGGCAGTCCAAGATAAAGGGAGGGGAGGAAGCCATTTCTCCTCCCAGCGGCAGGCCAAGGGTCAGGTAGAGGAGGTGGTTGTCCTCCCTCCCCAGTGGCAGATCCCCAGTCTAGGAGAGGAGGTGGTCATCAACCTGGTACTTTGTGTATCCAGGGTTGTGGACTTGTTGCCGGATGGTCTGGGCACCTAGGTTTGTTTAAGTGACTTGTTAATTAGTTCATGTTAATTAGATCACTGTCATCTATTAGTTGCTAGAATGTTTATGTAGGCTGTTCCTTAGCTTTGTAAATTATATTCCTGTTTACAGTTAGTATTGTTAGGGTAATGCGATCAGGCCCTACCTGATCTTGTGTACTATATATTCTGTATAAATTTACAATAAAGTTTCAGTTTGCACCTAAGCTAGTGTCGCCTAGTATCTTGGGTGCAATATTCAGCTATAATACCTGGTTCCTGGGTCCAGACTGGAGAAAGCTATATCTTGATAGAAGCACCCAAGCTGGGTGCTGGACATTTCCTCACACCTCTCTCACTTTCTCATCTCTCTTTTTTTTTCTCTTCCCCTCCCTCCTCTCTCTTTTTGTCTTTTCTCTATTCTACTCCTCTCCCTTCTCCCCTCCTCCTCATTCTCTCTCTTCACTTCTCCTTCTTCCTCTTTTGTCTCCCTTCCTACCTTCTCACCTTCCTCTTTCATTTCTCTCCCCCTCTCCCTTTTTCTTCCCTTCTACCTCCTCTCTCTCTCCTCTGCTTCTCTCTTTCTCTTCTCTCCTCCTCTGTTCTATCCTATCTCTCCTCCCATTTTCTGTGATGTCATTTCCTGCCTTCTCTGCTACAAGACTCATCTTACCAAGGTGAGGATGGAAACTTTTGACCTTCAAATGCTTAAAACAGAACAACAACTCCATGTAAAATAAACATTGATATCCTAGTTATAGATAAAATAATAATAATCTTCTGTAATACCCACTCCGAGGATCATGGGAAATGACTTCAGCTTCATCATAACAGAATGACCCTACAGTCAGGACCATTAATATTGGGACATCGACACAATTCTAATCTTGCTGAAGACAAAACTGAAGGGAAAATGTCCCAAGAACAAGCAGGAACTGAAGACAGTTGCAGTAGAGGTTGTGAGACAGTCAACAGTAAATGGCTTCAAACATGCTTGGGATAAACATAAATCCATAGTCAGACAACAAGGTTAATGTAAAAAAAAAAAAAAAAAAAAAAATAAATAAATAAATAAATAAATAAAATAAAATAAAAAGGGGCAGACTCGATGGACTACTCAGTCTTTTTCTGCCGTCACTTTTCTATGTTTCTATGTTTCTAGTAGAGGCCTGGCAGAGCATCACCAGGGATGAAACCCAGCGTCTGGTGATGTCTATGCATTCCAGACTTCAGCCTGTAATTGACTGCAAAGGATTTGCAACCAAGTATTAAAAAGTGAAAGTTTGATTTATGATTGTTAAGCTGTCCCATTACTTTTGGTCCCTTAAAAAGTGGGAGGCACATATACAAACTGTTGTAATTCCTACACCGTTCACCTGATTTGGACGTAAATGCCCTCAAATTAAAGCTGAACGTCTGCAGTTAAAGCACATCTTGTTCATTTTATTTCAAATCCATTGTGGTGGTGTATAGAGCCAAAAAGTTTAGAATTGTGTCAATGTCCCAATATTTATGGACCTGACTGTATTTCAATATCTAGATTTCTTTGCTTTTTAAGCTTGAATAGAGTAGAAAACACCTGCAGTAATTCCCCAAGGTGGTGAGCGGTCGGTGCACTGGCTTTTAGTGTCCTCCTAGAACTCAAACAAACATGTAGATAAAGGAAAGCCAGTAGCGTAATCTTCTCCAATGAATAAATGTATTAATCCAGGTGTGGTACAAAATAATGCAGGGCTTATGTGTTTTGGCGTGTAGCCTTAGTCATAGCCACGAAGATTTCGGAAGCGGAAAATCGAGCTGCTGGCTTTCCTTTATCTACTTTGTTTTTCAGCTTCTTGCCTGAAATAATAAAGACATCATTAGACCTCCATCTGTGATCTGCAGAAGTCCTCGAGTAGAAGTGTCATCCTCCAGCCCCTCCCCCTATCAGCCTCTATACTGATCCCCATTGGTGGATGTGGGCGGGGCTTCTTCCGGCTCAGATCATGCAGTGTGCAGGGGCGGGTCTCATCCTGAATATACACAGGAACCCCGGTGTCATGGGTCTTTGGGGTTCTGGAACTTCTCATATCATAGTGAGTACACCACAACCCAACCTGAGGAAATGCTTCATCTCCATTTATTATAAAGAAATCACCTCCAATACAATACGATTCCTTACACTCACTTCTAATTATTAGACATGATTGGGACATAGAAGATCCGAAAAATGATTGACAGAACCGATCACATGACTCCAGTGATAGAAATAGAACATCACCAATAGAAACATGAACATTCCTAATCAGGTCCTCTGGTGGATGGCAGAAGGCAGGATCACTATAACACATGATAGATGTCTCTATGGTTATCATAGGGAAATTCTGATGTGGACTGTCAGCTCTTCTGCCAAGCACAATCCAGGCCCAGATCTGCTGATCTATTTCTGGATTCTTTTCTATGAAATAAAGATTCCCCGGGACCCCTTTAGACATGGACAATACAAGTTCTAGGAGCTCCTCAGCCCAGCCGTTCCCCTATAACACTAAATCCTCATCACTTCCTATCACTATATGATAAAACATTTCTCTATATAAATGGAGACTTTAGGAAAAAACATTTAGAGAAAAAAATCTAACAAAATCTTAGGAAAGCAATGAGGAATGTAAAAACAAAAATCAAAAAGTGTAAAAAATCCAAAACACTTAAAATCACCTTCAAAAAATGTTTGAATCTCCCCCACTCCCAAACACATAGGGGGCGCCTACACACAAAGCCATTGATTGTGCTACACATTTCATATCACCAGACACAGCGGAGAAATCACAATAATTCTCAGCCCATTACTCTTGGTTATCTCTAAACTGGTAACCTATAGGCGGCTTTTAAAGCATCATCTATGGAAAATATACAGTACTGAAGTTTGTCGCCATTTTACGGGCGCACACAATGCTAAGGTCTGACATGTTGGGTATCTATTTACTCGGTACAACCTCATCTTTTATATTTTACCAAAAATCTGGCTATTGTATTGCATTTGTGTGCCCTAAAATTAATTTTAGTGTACTTTTTACAGAAACGTGCTTATTAAACAATTTAGCTAATATCATGTGACATACAAAATTGGAATTAACGCTATTTTATTCTCCAGGGTGTCTGCGTTCAGAAGATATGTAATGTTTTGGGGTTCTAACTAATCTTTAAGACTAAAATTATTTTTATACATGCAAAAACTGCAAAGAAAAAGCTTTTGGAAGAGAAAGAGTTGAAGAGAATCTGTCATGTGAGCAGGGGAGGGCTGGCAGCCTTAGGCCTGGGGGGCAAGTCCAGTCAAGTGGCCCAATGAACCACCGAATCAGCTCACCATCCATGCCCACCTGGTTTTAGAATGGATATTGATGTTATGAAACAAGATAAATATGATACATTGTGGTAACATAATTTAATGTTAATAGCAACAAAGGAGGATTAACAAAAATAATGCATCAATGCAGCTCATCAGTGCCCACCAATGCAGCCTCATCAGGCCCATCAGCTTAGCCTCATCAGTGCCCATCAATGCAGCCTCACCAGTGCCCATCAAAACAGCCTCACCAGTGCCCATCAATGCAGCCACACCAGTGCCTATCAAGTGCAACTTGATCAGTGCCCATCATGTAGGCTCGCCAGTGCCTATCAGCACAGCTGGCCGTGGGTGCCCCCCCCCCCCGCCTGCAGTTAGCTGGTGGCTGCACCCCTGGCCCCTGCTTCCTTCCTCCACAAGAAGAAAAAAGTGTGAGTGGGCAGCGGCCGCTGGCCATTTTGAATGTAAGTTAGGGTGGCCTGGGGGGCAATTGCCACCCTGCCCCAGCCCTCCCCTGCATGTGAGAATCATGGGGGGGGGGGCGCCATTGCTGAACTCTCCTTTAAGAATGCTAGTTCCCTGGCTGTCATGCTGATGCTTTGGCTTCATTACTGTCTCAGTCTCTGACCCGGAACAAGTATAGAGATAAGGAATTCTGACACTTTTCTGATTCTTATTTACTGCATGCTTGTTCCGGGTCAGAGACTTAAAGCAGAATTAAACCCAAAAACAAAAATTATATATATTGGAGCTCACCGATCCTAATATATGGTGGCTGCATTCGTTTTCTGTTTTTAGACAGTTTCTTTTCATTTATTTTCACCTGGTGATCCTGTTTTAAGCCGTTACAGCAACATTGTTTTGTTTCCTTTTGGAATAAAGGTTTTACATAAATAAATAAAAAGTGAGCATTGTAAGCGCCCCCGTCAGTGGTAAAGGGGTTGTCCCGATCCTCTAACTGACACTTTTGCTGAACAGATTGGTCTGTCAAAGGAAGTTGAGAAATAACAGGAGAACCAACAGATAAAAGAACGAAGTTACAGGGGGACTCCGAAAAACAAAGACTGCTGTGTTCATGTCAGTGACAGAAGCCATCATATCTGTCATTTTTTATTTTGTCTTTACTACCACTTTATAAGTTCTTACATTACACACAGCCAGGGGACTAGCATTTTCAGAAGGAGACCCTCATACTTCCACCAGGAGTCACCACTTACTTCAACCATTGGCTGAACAATGAACCAATCCCACCGCCCGTCACTGTGATGTCGCCAGACTGGGTGGAGTTCTCACATCTCCCGATTCCCCCCACAAATCTTTATACAACCTTTCCCTACATATATCCCAGCATGGAGGGGCTCAGTGAAGGTGGTGGTGAAGGTGTGGAGGTGTCGGGTCGGGGCACACAGATCATAAAAGGAGATCCGCCCGGCCTCATAATCCAGATCTATCCTGACTCTGTTACTAAAGATATTGGAAGCTAAGAGAATCACATTGCTGTCATGTATCACTGAATACTGACTATTAGTTCTGTCCAGACTCCAGGACTCGTTATTGTTTCCAATTAATGACTGCCATCCTCTCCTGTCTATACTGGGGTAACAAATCCCGACTCTCCAGCTATCCGACTCCCTGACATCCACTTCCCAGTAATGTCTCCCTGAGGAGAAACTCTGACTGCTCATCACCTGAGGACAATCCTGAAATCTCTCTGGTGTTTCTGGGTAATTCTGGTCTATATATGACCTGGAAGCAGTTCTCTTGTCATCTGATATCTGTAACTTATTACCAACTGTGTTTACATTCAGTAATATGTCTGCAGGTTTTTGTAAAGGGAAGTATACATTTACCTCTCTTATTATATCAGATAATGTGCGTAATGTGTGTGATATCCCAGCCACATCCAGACCCCCTCCATCATGGAGGAGCTTCTCATGTCTCTCTCTGTCCTCATTATCTCCATCCTCAGTATCACACAAGTCACCTGTGTCTGATTCCTGTAAGACAGTCAGTGGATCCGTCACGTTACACAGCTCCTCAATGTGACGCAACTTCCTGGACAGCTCCTCCTTCTTTATTTCCAGATCCCGGATGGAGATGGAGATCCGTTCTGCCCTCCTGGAGATTTCCCTCAGGACTCTCTTTTCCAGGTCTTCCAGACGTCTCCTGAGATCTCTAAACAGGGCAGTGATTCTCTCGGTGTCACCGGCTGCTTCTTCTTCTACTTTCCTCCAGTGTTCCTGCAGACTCTGGACTCTTTCCTCCGTCTCCTCTCTCTTTGCCAGAAGTTTCTGCAGAACATTCCTCAGTGTCTCCTTCTTCTTCTCAGAAGCATCATCCAGCATATCCACCTGGTGTCCTCGATGTTCTCCAGCCAAACTGCAGGAAACGCAAATACAAATCTCATCCTCCGTGCAGTAATACTTCAAAATTTCCTTATGGACGGAGCATTTTCTGCTCTCCATGGACAAGGTGGGGTCACATAAGATGTGTTCTGGGGACTTTTTGTGGACTCTCAGATGTTTATCACACAGAGAAACCTCGCAGTATAAACAGGATCTAACAGCAGGAACAGGATAGTCCACACAGTAAGTACAGAAGACCCCGGACTCCTCCTGATCTGGCTGAGCAGACAGGAAATTCTCCACTATGTTGCATAGTTTCATGTTCCTGTGCAGTGCAGGACGCTTCTTGAAACTTTTTCTACATTCAGGACAGGAATATCCTCCAGACCCCTCCTGTGTATCCAGCACACAATCAATACAGTCCCGACAGAAGTTGTGCCCACATTTCAGCATTACAGGATCGGTATAAATGTTCAGACAGACGGAACATTCCAGCTCAGCTCTCAGATTAGCAGACGCCATCGCTGACAGCAGAAGAGAAATGAAATGAAAGTCTCTGAAACTAGAAATGCAGTTGAACTGGTTACAACTCTACTGCACAGGGCGAGGCTGAGGTTAATAAACATTTTGATGTCAGATTAAGACACGCTCCATGATTTTGTACATTTGCACTTATAAAAATCTGTTTAACCACTTGTGGACTGGCATGTCATACCTTTCTTCCAGCATTCCTATCCACAGACCACATCAGACATTGTGGTGCAGCATCTAGATCAGGGTTTCTCAACCAGGGTTCCTCCAGAGGTTGCTAGGGGTTCCTTGAGCAATGGTCAATTTCTACCTCTCAGATAAATTCCCAATGACATCATTTATCTTTTTAGCTATCTAACTGGGTAATTCTTCCCAATGACCACAAGTGTAAGGAGCATTCGTCCCCTTGACCATCGCACTCATGTATCAAGAGTTGTAGATTTTTAATTTTTAGCAGGGGTTCCCCGAGACTGGAGAATTATTTCAAGGGCTCCTCAGTGTTGAAAAGGTTGAGAAAGGCTGATCTCGATGTAGGGCACATGCACTTTTAGCCTGTTATACACCCAGAGCTGAAGGTGGAGTAGTGGCTAACCAAGTCTTAATCATCTTCGTCCTCTGTCTCCCGGGAGCAGCATGGATTGAACTCATCAGTAGTGCTCCTCATCCACATATACATGAGTGAGTTGAGTTAATGAAGCACAGTATCAGCCACTTGCTGCAAGAGGATGTACAGCAATTAAGAGTATTTGAGGTTGAGGAGGAGCACATGTTGCTGTAGCTGAGGCCTATTGCGACATTGGCTCCGGTATTAAGGGGCAGGGATAGTGATGATGAGTTATCTGACTGTGCTTGGGTGCCAGCTGGGGAAGTAGCCGTCCTATTCCACCAGATGGAGGAGCTCCATGAGTACCAGCTACTGTTATACTCCAGTCTGTTCTACAGATCTCATTTGTGTAGACCTTTTTCAAAACATGCGTTGTAGACTGCACCATAGTAATTTGCAGTCTCTGCCTAAAGAGTAACAAGCTTAGCAATATCATCAGTCATTTGGATACCACGTGTATGAAGAGAGACACATGATTTCTCATCATGGGATCATTGGGAGCATCACCTCTATGCTAGCCTTGGGCAGGAAAAAGGCCACACTCCTCTTTCTGCTTCTAGCTTCTACCTTCCCAGCTCTTTCCCCACTATACAAGAGTCCCTATCAGCAGGCTCCAGTGAAAGGGATGAGTCCTTCAAGGGATGTCAGAAGTCTATCTTATGACTCTTCCAAAGAGGAAAAGGGCCAGAATGGTCACACACAGAGTAGGGACATGTGTATGCTTAAACCTTGCTCTAATTCTGCCAACCACATCCTGTCATCTCAAGCTTTAGCATTCAGCAGGAAATTTGCTAAGGCCCAGCTTATGGAATGGAAAAATAAGTACAACCCCAGCCATCCCTAAGCACAGCAGCTCCATAACAGCTTGGCAAAACTGCTCCTGGTTTTCTAGCTGGTGGATTTGACCCACTTTGGTGAATTTGTGGCATGTGCTTTTTTTGCGATGGCACATTCCCAGCGGACATTTTTTGCCCATAAAGCCATCCCTGTCCTCTATCATTATATGGAAGATCATGTCTCCATGTTGCTTGACCCAATGGTCAGCAAGAAGGTCAACCTTACCACATACATCTAAGCCAGCAAGGATGGGCAGAAACTTCATATATTGTTCACAGTTCACTGTGTAACTCTGCTGGCAGCTGGAAATAATGCACCATTGGAACTAGCTGTGCCACCTACATCCTCAGAGCCACTGACAGTGCAGTCACATCCATAAGCTCCTCTTCAATGTGTTCCTTGGGTGAGTTGTCCCCTCAAAAGCAAATTAAGAGGCTATGCAGTGACTCACGCAAAATAATGCCATACAGTATTGCAGCTGCTATGCCTATGAGCCCGGAGCCACTCTGGACCGGAGACTCCATGTCAGCTCCTCAAGGGCAGGCCCAGTGGTGGTTAACTTCATCTTATGCCAGGAAAGATTGGGTGTGACCTGTTGTCTTCCCTATGGCAGGGATAGTTCACAGGTCTCTTGCCCGGCACTTGGGATGTGCAAAATCTTCAGCCAAAGCCTAGGTTCAGACAGAACTTTGGCTGAGTGGGTGTTCAGCAGAAGTCGTGCATCATATATAAAATAGTATTTCTACTGCTTCTTGAATATGAACAATGGGGTTTGGAAAAAAAGGAATAGTTTTGCTCTGTGGAAGGTTGACATATCCAAATGTCAAACAGAGCATTGGTCTAGAGAAAAATGTTCAATGTGGACGTCCTTGGGCATTTTGGGGTGGAACCCGAGGTGTCTAGAGAGTTGTCTGGGACCGCAATGAAGTACCCACACATCAACTCGCTCCCCTTTTGATTCTTTTGGATCTTCTTCCAGAGCAAATGAAATTAAATTTGTCTTGTGTTGGGTGCATACAGTATCTCACAAAAGTGAGTACACCCCTCACATTTTTGTAAATATTTTATTATATCTTTTCACGTGACATCACTGAAGAAATGACATTTTGATATAATGTAAAGTAGTGAGTGTACAGCTTGTATAACAGTGTAAATTTGATATCCTCTCAAAATAACTCAACACACAGCCATTAATGTCTAAACCGCTGGCAACAAAAGTGAGTACACCCTAAGTGAAAATGTCCAAATTGGACCCAGTTAGCCATTTTCCCTCCCCGGTGTCATGTAATTCCTTAGTGTTACAAGGTCTCAGGTGTGAATGGGGAGCAGGTGTGTTAAATTTGGTGTTATCGCTCTCACTCCCACATACTGGTCACTGGAAGTTCAACATGGCACCTCATGGCAAAGAACTCTCTAAGGATCTTAAAAAAAAGAATTGTTGCTCTACATAAAGATGGCCTAGGCTATAAGAAGATTGCCAAGACCCTGAAACTGAGCTGCAGCACAGTGGCCAAGACCATACAGCAGTTTAACAAGACAGGGCCACTAAGGACAGGCCTCGCCATGGTCGACCAAAGAAGTTGAGTGCACATGCTCAGCGTCATATCCAGAGGTTGTATTTGGGAAATAGACGTATGAGTGCTGCCAGCATTGCTGCAGAGGTTGAAGTGGAGGGAGTCAGCCTGTCAGTGCTCAGACCATACGCCACACACTGCATAAAATTGGTCTGCATGGCTGTCGTGCTAAAAGGAAGCCTCTTCTAAAGATGATGCACAAGAAAGCCTGCAAACAGTTTGCTGAAGACAAGCAGACTAAGGACATGGATTACTGGAACCATGTCCTGCGGTCTGTTGAGACCAAGATGAACTTATTTGGTTCAGTTGGTGTAAAGCATGTGAGGAGTACAAAGACAAGTGTGTCATGCCTGCAGTCAAGCATGGTGGTGGGAATGTCATGGTCTGGGGCTGTATGAGTGCTGCCAGCACTGGGGAGCTACAGTTCATTGAGGGAACCAACAATGCCAACATGTACTGTGACATACAGAAGCAGATTATGATCCCCTTCCTTTGGAGACTGGGCCGCAGTATTCCAACATGATAACGACCCCAAACACGCATCTAAGATGACCACTGCCTTGCTGAAGAAGCTGAGGGTAAAGGTGAAGAACTGGCTAAGCATGTCTCCAGACCTAAACCCTGTTGAGCATCTGTGGGGCATCCTCAAATGGAAGGTGGAGGAGTGCAAGGTCTCTAACACCCACCAGCTTTGTGATGTTGTCATTGAAGCGTAGAAGAGGGCTGCAGTGGCAACCTGTGCAGCTCTGGTGAACTCCATGCCCAAAAGGGTTAAGGCAGTCCTGGAAAATAATGGTGGCCACACAAAATATTGACACTTTGGGCCCAATTTCGACATTTCCTTTTAGGGGTGTACTCACTTTTGTTGCCAGCGGTTTAGACATTAATGGCTGTGTGTTGAGTTATTTTGAGGGGGCAGTAAATTTACACTGTTATACAAGCTGTACACTCACTACTTTACAGTGTAGCAAAGTGTCATTTCTTCAGTGTTGTCACACGCTTTTGTGAGGTACTGTATATGTAGACAACGGTGTAAATTGTTTTGTCAATTTCACATATCAGAATGATGAACCTACCCTATTCATCAAGGGTGACATCAAGTGGTTTGAAAGTTATAGTGCCTTTAATAGCAATAAGAATCCCTTTCTTCTTCTGGGCTGCGTTGGCAGAGTATATGTGAGGAAAATGTTTGTGAGTGAAGGATGGGGCTTTACTACGGGCAAAGTACGTTACTTGAAGGCACAAGATGTCACATTGCAACTTGGTGGCTTCAGACCATATAGAGTGCCTCTTGTTTGGGCTATTCAGTCCTTTGACATTGAAGGACGTGACCTTGAAGGGCATTGCTGTGTGGGCAGTTATGAACTTTAGGGTCCCTTGAGGCTACCTGGAGGAGTAGCTTTAAGAAAAAAACAATAAGAAGGTCCCCCGTAAAGGTAGTACAATAATGGGTAGTACACGCCGATAAGCCTAGTACCCGAGGCCACTCATCACATTAGGATGCAGACCCCAGAGCAAAGCAAAATAGACCAAAAATTAGGTGAGAACACCAAAGAGCTCATGCTGGGTCACAACGGCCGGTAAAAAGGAAAAGTTTATTGATTAATTGCAGTTATTTACAAAAACAAAAATGCACCACCACACATATCCCTTGTAAAAAGACAACGTTGTCTATAAATAAAAACATAACCATCACAAGCCGGCCTCAGTCATACACCAACTGATGGAAAGTCCAGAATTCTAATACACATGGGTCAGCAATATCTGCCGGTCACCACTGGTGTCTGGCACCTATACCATGAGGAGGTGCAAATGTGAGTCCATGGAGTGGGAAGCAATTAATTAAACAAGGCCAGGTGGGTTATGGAATATACCCACTGATCAGTAGTATAAAATCTGTCCTGCGAGGCCAGTCCAAACATAGAAGTGATTGCCCGCAGGGATACACTGCTAGCTGGTCAGTACTGTGGAGTATATCCACTAATTAAGTAACCACAAATTCTGTCCTTCAGGTTCAAGTTAACCACGCTGTTGGCCAGGGAGAGATCACAGCAGGAACGCCATCCTGCAATTGTGCAACAATAATATTGCTGATATACGGAACATCAGATAGTCTCACCCATCTTCGCCGGATATACCGGCCCTTGGTTATGGGTAGATCACAGTCCGATCACTCGTCCCGGTATGGTAGTTCCGACTGGGTATTCAGTATGGTCGTTCTGACCGGATAATCCCGCAGGGTTGCCGCAATGTCAGGCTGTTGCAATACTGACGGCTCAGAAGTGTAGCTGTGATGATCACCTGGACACTGGCTTCCGAACTCACATGGAGGAGGTGGGGGTGGTCAGGCTAGTGGTAGGAGGGGTGAGATGACACGTACGCTGACGCGTTTCGTTCAGCCAATCCGAACTTTCTCAAACCCCTGGTATACAACCAACTGAGTGACCACCTTGTTAAGAATAACCCACTGGACCCCCTTCAATCTGGATTTCGCCCTCAACATTCCACAGAAACTGCCCTTCTGAAACTCACAAATGACCTACTAACTGCAAAAACCAATGGACACTTCCCTATATTCCTACTCCTGGATCTTTCGGCTGCCTTTGATACTGTTGACCACCCCCTCCTCCTCAAAAAACTTTACTCCCTCGGTCTTCGTGACTGTGCTCTTCAGTGGCTCTCGTCCTACCTATCCCATCGCACTTTCAGCGTAACCTACAATTCTACCTCCTCCTCTCCTCTTCCCTTCTCTGTTGGGGTCCCCCAAGGTTCTGTTCTTGGACCCCTCTTATTTTCAATATACACCTCTTCCCTGGGTCGGCTGATAGCCTCCCACGGCTTTCAATATCATTTCTACGCTGACGATACCCAAATCTACCTCTCCACCCCCCAACTCACCCCATCAGTCTCCTCACGTATCACTAACTTATTAACAGACATATCAGCCTGGATGTCCCACCACTTTCTTAAACTCAACTTGTCCAAAACTGAACTCCTAATATTTCCTCCCCCACGTGCCATTTCCCCTGACTTCTCTGTCAAGAGCAATGGCACAACCATCCACCCATCCCCACATGTCAGGGTGTTTGGTGTTACCCTGGACTCTGAACTCTCCTTTTGGCCCCACATCCAATCACTTTCTAAGGCTCGCCGCCTCAATCTCCGCAACATCTCTAAAATACGTCCCTTCCTAACCAATGAAACCACAAAGCTCCTGATTCACTCCCTGGTCATCTCTCGTCTCGACTACTGCAACTCCCTCCTCACTGGCCTACCTTTAAATAGACTATCCCCCCTGCAGTCCATCATGAATGCGGCTGCCAGACTCATCCACCTTACAAACCGTTCAACGTCTACCACCCCCCTCTGCCAATCCCTCCATTGGCTGCCACTCGCCCAACGAATTAAATGTACATTACTAACAATCAGCTACAAAGCCATCCACAACTCTGCTCCCAGCTACATCACCAACCTTGTCTCAAAATACCAACCTAACCGTCCTCTTCGCTCCTCCCAAGACCTCCTGCTCTCAAGCTCCCTCATCACCTCCTCTCATACTCGCCTCCAAGACTTCTCCTGAGCCTCTCCCATTCTCTGGAACTCCCTACCCCAATCGGTCAGAATGTTGCTAAATCTATGCACCTTCAAGCGATCCCTGAAAACTTTTCTCTTCAGGGAAGCCTATCCTGCCACCACCTAATAACTACACTCCTTTTTTCTCAATCAGCTCATCCCCCGTAGTTTACTGCCCTTTTGTATCATTTAACCCTCCCTCCTAGATTGTAAGCTCGAACAGGGCCCTCTGATTCCTCCTGTATTCAATTGTATTGTAATCGTACCATCTGCCCTAATATTGTAAAGCGCTGCGCAAACTGTCTGCGCTATATAAATAATAATACGTATAATAATAATAAAAAAAATTGATATTTAGAAATATAAAATCTGTCAGTTTGTGCAGACAGGTTAGTGGAGGAAAAAAATAAAAAATAAAAATATATATAATATGTGTATATATATATATATATATGTATATATACATACACACAGTCTAGTATATATATATATATATATATATATATATATACACACACAAAGTGTACTATATATCAGTGTACACTGTACATACGGTATATAGTAGACTTGACGTGGTGTAGTAAAATATATACAGCCTGGTATATATATATATATATATATATATATATATACATACAGCGTATTGAGTGTGCACTATATATCTGTGCATAAGGTATATAGTACACTTGACCTGGTGTATTAAAATATATACAGCCTTGTGTATATATATATATACACAGCGTATTGAGTGTGCACTATATATCGGTGCATTTGGGGGTGCACGGTATATAGCACACTACTTGACTTCAAATATATAAGGTCTAGTGCACTATGTATCTGTACATAAGGTATATAGTACACTTGACTTAGTGTATTAAAATATATATACTCTAGTGCATACAGATATACACACAGCGTATTGAGTGTACACTATATATCAGTGCATTTGGGGGTGTACGGTATATAGCACACTACTTGATATATTGTCTTCAAATATATACAGTCTAGTGTATACAGATATACACGCAGCGTATTGAGTGTACACTATATATCAGTGCATTTGGGGGTGTACGGTATATAGCACACTACTTGATATATTGTCTTCAAATATATACAGTCTAGTGCATTCAGATTATACACGCAGCGTATTGAGTGTACACTATATATCGGTGCATTTGGGGGTGTACGGTATATAGTACGGTGTATGTTTACTCTGCTATTATAGCAATTATTACTACTACATATATACACCTATTTGGACAAGGTGGAACTTCTAGGCTCACGCAACCCCACCCATGCCATGTCTGTCCTCCGGTTGTCCCCTGGTGTTGGTTCTGGTTGGCTTTCTCCCCTCAGCTTCCGTGCCACAGATCCATTGCTACCGCCTGTTGGGATCTCAGCAAATTGGCACATTGCTTTTTTCTTATTTATTATAGATGCATCACACATGCATCCACCCCTGAGGAAGCGAGCTATGTCTCACGAAACATGTTGGGTTTATTAGATGCCTGTGCATACTGTATGTTTTTATATGTATCATTGCAAAATTGTACTATGATATATTTTATTGGCTCAGCAATTGTCATGCTATCCATGTATATAAGATCATTTTTTAATAAATGTTCAAACTGTGTATACTCCTGTTACTTTGTCATTAGTGGCAAATGGTGCTCACCTCATATAAAGTCCCAGGGTGCTTTTCTGTGTATTTATATTACAGTGTAGTGCGGTGCTAAAAAAAACCCCCATCATGTCAGGAAGGCCACAAAGGAGAGGCAGACATTCCCAGGCCACTAAAAGAGGGCAAGCCGCCTCTGTGTCTTCAGTGAAAGGTGACGGACATGGTGCATCTTCTGCAGGTGGGTCACACTTGTCCTTTTTTTCTGCTGTTGGATGTGCTATTGAGCGACAACATGTAGAAGAGTTGGTGGAGTGGATAACAAAGCCGACCTCATCCTCCTCATCCTCTGTCACCCAGGCTCGTACAAATTTGCCTTCCAACGCATCTGGCAAAGCGGCCTATTCCACCGGTTCCTTGTCCACAGTTACTTCTTCTGTAGCCCCACCATCATGCACGGAGGAGTCACCTGAGTTGTTCAACCTTAGTGTTGGTTACATGCTCATGGAGGATGCACAGCAGTTTGAAGGCTCCGATGTTGGTTCCCAGGTTGAGGAAGGGAGTAGCATGAGCCTAGAGACAGGGGGTGCCGCAAAAGGACAAGAAACTAGCAGTCATGTTCCCCCCAGCTGCAGCATACTGCCAAGTTTGCTCCAGTGACGAGGAGGGAGGGGATGATGAGGACACGGACTGTACTTGAGTGCATGAGAGAAGACAGGAGGAAAGTGAGGAGGAGGAGGAGGCCCAACTCCAACAAGGCAGGATGTCCTCCAGGGGCCAGCTTAAGGGCAGCCACCCAATTGCATCAGCCCACAGAGCTCCACAGGTGCAGGGCGCTGCTGCCTCCCCGCCGATTTCCAAAATTTCTTTGGTGTGGGCATTTTTCAGCACATGTGCAGTAGATCGCACCATTGCCATTTGCAATCTATGTCTGAAGTGGGTCAAGCGTGGCCAGGACTCCAGCCACTTGGGCACTACTGTCTTGACAAGACATATGATGACCATTCATGCAGTCCATTGGCAAGAGTACCTGAAGAACCCACACCAGAAAACAAGGCGGACTCCTCCTTTTTCCTCATCTGGGATCTCATCCCCTACTATACCTGCAGTCCTCTCCAAAACCTGCACTGAGAGGAATGAAGGTTTAGTAATGCGTGCCACAACTATTACTTGCAGCCAATCTGCTAGCAGTACACCACCAGGTGAATTTAGCAGGCAAATATCCCTACCCCAGTTGCTGAACCGTAAAAAGAAATACTGTCCCAGCCATCCACATGCTCTTAATGCTAGATTGGCCAAATTGTTAGCACTCCAACTGATGCCTTTTCAGCTGGTAGACTCTGCCCCCTTCTGTGAATTTGTGGAATGTGCTCTCTACTGTCATGTGGAAGGCAATGTTTTAGCCTTGTTGAACAGTGTGGTCAGCAGCAGGGTTCATATTACCGCTGACTCATGGTCCAGCATGCATGGTCAGGGATGTTACCTTTCCTTCACGGAGCACTGGGTAACTCTGCTGGCATCTGGGAAGTATGCAGTACAGGGTTCAGTTTTGGAAATAGTTCCACCACCATGCCTCCAAAAAGCTGGTGGTGATTTTTCCACATCTGCCTCCTCCTCCACCCCTCCTTTTCTTCTACCTCTGTGGCCTCTTCCACTGTCCTCTGAACCTGCAGTGCACTCTAAGCGTTCAAGGGGCTATGCAAGCAGTCAGGTTAAAAGATGCGATGCGGTGCTTGAGTTAGTCTGTCTTGGGGACAGGAGCCACACTGGAGAAGATATTTTTTCAGCTCTGCGGGGCCAGCTCAGAGGTGGTTGATGCCATGGCAGCTTGAGCCAGGAATGGTTGTATGTGACAATGGCACCAACCTTCTATTTGTCCTCTGAGAAAAGTCTGTGGTCATTTCCGGCGTTCCTACAATGCCAGTGCCGGACTGGCTGACATCCAGTGGGAATTCAACCTGCCCAACAACCGCCTCATTTGTGACATGCCCACCAGGTGGAACTCAACATTGGCAATGCTGCAGCGGTTGCACGCACAGCAGAGAGCCATCAATGAGTACCTCTGTGAGCATGGCACCAGGACAAGCTCAGGGGAGCTTGGCTTTTTTTTCGCCACGTCAGTGGCTAATGATCAAGGATGCATGCACTGTCCTGTCACCATTTGAGGCGGCCACAAGGATGGTGAGCAGCGACAATGCAAGCATCAATGACACTGTCCCACTAATATTCCATCTGGAGTGCAGGCTTCGTGGAATCATGGACAGGGCACTTGAGGCAGAACAGAGGGAGGAAGAGGAGGACTTCCTTTCCTCTCAAGGCCCCCTTTATGCAGAGAGCATTCCTGCAGAGCTGTCAAACACACGGGAGGAGGAGGAGAAGGAAGAGTAGGAGCATTGTGTCAGCATGGATGTGGAGTACAATATGGGGCAGTCTTCAAGGGATCATGGCTTTCAGGCCCCAGAAACCCAAGGAGTTGTATGTGGCTGGGAGGAAGGAGATCCTGATAATGTCATCCTCAGTGACCCAGAGGACACTCATGCCTCCTCAAACTTACACTGCATGGGCTCTCTGATTCTGAAAAGCCTGTAAAAAGACCCTAGGATTCGTGGTATCAAGGAGAGGGATCATTACTGGCTGGCAACCCTTCTTGATCCATGTTACAAGGGTAAAGTTGTCTGTGCAGAGGGTGCAAAGGATGTAACATCTTCAGCATACCTTGAGGAAAAGTTTGTGCAATGCCTTTCCAGACCCCGGGAGTTTACCATGTCTTGCTACTGGCCCTGGACAACATGTTTCTGATGCTTCGGTCGTTCTAGGGCAGAGTGGTGAAGGTGGCCGGCTGAGCTATGCCTTTAAAAAAAATTTCAGTCCACAGCACCCAGGCCTGATAGGTTCAAGCAACCATCGTCAGCATCTGCATTATATGGTGCAGGAATATATAAAGGGGCAAGAGCAGACTTGGAGACCTTTCCGACTGAGCATCCACTTAGTTACTGGGTCTTGAGGATGGACGACTGGCCGGAACTTGCTGAATATGCAATTGAGCTACTGGCCTGTCCTGCATCCAGCGTGCTTTCTGAACTGACATTTAGTGCTGCTGGAGGGTTTGTAACCGATCAAAGAGTGCGCCTGTCCACAGACTTGGTTAATAGGCTCACATTTATAAAAATGAATCAGTCCTGGATCAGCAGCTATCAAGCCCCTGATGCTGATGCAACTGATTAAATGTGCTAGGGATCTGGGATCCCTTGAAGACGCCACTGCTCCTATTCCTCCTGTCCATAATCTAGAACTATATTTTGTATTTAGGGCACCACCAACACCCAAGGCCCAATTTTTCTGCACCTGATTTACAGGGGCATGCCATAATAATTTTTTAAAATAATTTACAACATCAAGCCCAGTTCCTCCATCCAACAAGAGTAACTGCAAGGAGTTACAGTGTTCTGGCACCGCCCACAGACAAGGCCCGATTTTTGGCCACCTGTTTGACTGGAGCTTTCGTTACAATTTGTAAACTAATTTACAACATCAGGCCCAGTTCCTCTGGCCAACAAGAGTAACTGCAAAGGGTTACAGTGTTCTGGCACCGCCAACACCCAAGGCCCACTTTTTGGCCACCTCTTTGACTGGGGCTTTCGTCACAATTTGTAAACTAATTTACAACTTCAGGCCCAGTTCCTCCGTCCAACAAGAGTAACTGCAAGGGATTACAGTGTTCTGGCGCCGCCAGCACCCAAGGCCCAATTTTTTCCCACCTGTTTGACTGGGGGCTTTCGTCACAATTTGTAAACTAATTTACAACATCAGGCCCAGTTTCTCCATCCAACAAGAGTAACTGCAAGGGGTTACAGTGCTCTGGCACCGCCAACACCCAAGGCCCAATTTTTGCCCACTTGTTTGACTGGGGGTTTTCGTCACAATTTGTAAACTAATTTACAACATCAGGCCCAGTTCCTCCAAGCAACAAGAGTAACTGCAAGGGGTTACAGTGTTCTGGCACCGCCAACACACAAGGCCCAATTTTTGGCCACCTGTTTGACTGGGGCTTTCTTCACAATTTGTAAATTAATTTGCAACATCAGGCCCAGTTCCTCCATCTAACAAGAGTAACTGCAAGGGGTTACAGTGTTATGGCACCGCCAACACACAAGGCCCAATTTTTGGCCACCTGTTTGACTGGGACTTTCGTCACAATTTGTAAACTAATTTGCAACATCAGGCCCAGTTCCTCCATCCAACAAGAGTAACTGCAAGGGGTTACAGTGTTCTGGCACCGCCATCACCCAAGGCCCAATTTTTAGCCACCTGTTTGACTGGGGGCTTTGGTCACAATTTTTAAACTAATTTACAACAGCAGGGCCCACGCCAAAATTAAAAAAAAATTACATGGGGTTCCCCCCCAAAATCCAAACCAGGCCCTTCAAGTCTGGTATGGAATTTAAGAGGAACCCCGCACCAAAATCATTTTAAAACTATGACGTGGGGTCCCCTCCCAAAATCCAAACCAGGCCCTTATCTGAGCACGCAGCCCTGGCATGGCAGGAGGGGGTGGGGACGAGTGAGCACCCCCTCCTCCAAACCATACCAGGCCACATGTCCTCAACATGGGGAGGATGCTTTGAGGTCGCCCCCAAAGCACCTTGTCCCCATGTTGATGTGGGGGTCTGTGGGCAGGGGGCTTATCAGAATCTGGATCCTCCAGACCCCTCCTGTGTATCCAGCACACGATCAATACAGACCCGGCAGAAGTTGTGTCCACATTTCAGCATTACAGGATCGGTATAAATGTTCAGACAGACGGAACATTCCAGCTCAGCTCTCAGATTAGCAGACGCCATCGCTGACAGCAGAAGAGAAATGAAATGAAAGCCTCTGGAACTAGAAGTAAAGTTGAACCGGTCACAGATTTCCTGCACAAGGCGAGGCTGAGCTCAGCTCTCTGTTGATTTGTTAATAAACCTTTTGATGTCAGAGTAGGACAAGCTCCATGGTTGTGTACATTTGCACTTATAAAAATGATTTAGCCTCTTAGGACTATCATTTCAGCCACATCAGAGGTCACAGTGCAGCATCTAAATGTAGGGCACGCATGCCTTTTCATTTGGACGCACATTTCATTTGGGTACAACCGCGCAATTGTCGGGAGACCTTGGGGGCCATTCAACTGGATTGGTCGTCGTGGGCCAGTTGAATGGCCCCCAAGGTCTCCCGATCTGACCCCCTTAGACTTTTATCTTTGGGGTCATCTGAAGGCAATTGTCTATGCTGTGAAGATACGAGATGTGCAGCACCTGAAACTACGGATACTGGAAGCCTGTGCTAGCATTTCTCCTGCGGTGTTGCTATCAGTGTGTGAAGAGTGGGAGAAGAGGGTTGCATTGACAATCCAACACAATGGGCAACACATTGAACACATTTTATAAGTGGTCAGAAACTTGTAAATAACTCATGAAACAATAAAGTTACGTTAAAACCAAGCACACCATTGTTTTTCTTGTGAAATTCCCAATAAGTTTGATGTGTCACATGACCCTCTTCCTATTGAAAAAAAAAAGTTGGATTCAAAATGGCCAACTTCAAAATGGCCGCCATGGTCACCACCCATCTTGAAAAGTTTCCCCCCTCATATATACTAATGTGCCACAAACAGGAAGTTAATATCACCAACCATTCCCATTTTATTAAGGTGTATCCATATAAATGGCCCACGCTGTAGTACAGCTTCAATGTTCAAGATAAAGTCCAGCCAGCAGCTTGGTGTCATCCAAATAAAATGATTTTTATTGGCCACATGGTCAATACAGGGTAAATATGCTAAGGTGTTTCATACATAAGGCCTTAATCATATCTGTCAGCTGGTCTTTATACTTTTCCTGTACTTAATCTTAATATTGAGGCTGTACAGGTGTTGAGGCACTGAAGCCAGATAACCAATTTCCTTAGCTCCTTAGTGGCTCATGGCTGAGCAGTGCTGATCTGTTACTGAGGACTCACACTGGGCCTGAGATTTTGTCAGCTCCTCAGGGGCAGCTCCAGAGGTGGTTAACTCCATCTTCTGCCAAGAAAGTTTGGGTGTGACAATGGCCCAACCTGTTGTCTGCCCTAGGGCAGGAAGAGTTCACTCAGGTCCCTGGCCTAGCACTAGGGATGAGCCAACTGTTTGGCACAAACCTAGGTTCAGACAGAACAGATTGAATATTTGACCCCATGTTCAGTGGGAGCCATGCATCATATATAAAAGTTTTATTTCTACCACTTCTATATGTAGGGTAGACCCTTGACAGGTCCCGCTAATTTGCCCAAGGTTCTCTTCCCATTTGCGAGCACAGGCAGCCAGGCACACAACCACTAGGGCAGTCTCTCTACTCAATGACCAGACCAGGAGTGTCTTTTTTATTCTTTAATGCTCATTGAACTTGGTTGGGGTGCAGGAGGGCGTTGGGATACTACAAATTGAGTGCATAAAGCAACTAGAGGACACAGTCTATTCTGTCTACCCTCTTTAGGGAAATCTCCCTCTTGGCAGAGATAAAAAGCATAAGCACAAGTCTGGGACTCCCAGCAGGGCAAGCCCCACTTCAGAAACACTGATGCAGTCACTTAAGGGCTTTAAAACAGGAGACAATAACTAGGATACTACTACAGTACTACCTACTTCCAGGCCTCTACTCGTGGTGTCCCAGAACACGTGGATACCTCCTGTCCAATATTGGCCAGACACTTCTCCTGTAAATCTCCAGGACAGATCCTCAGTGAACCCCCTTGATTTGGCTCCAACTGCTTTCAGAAAATAGCCCCCCAGCTCCCACTGCAACATTAAAACCACCCACAGAACGTTCCTTCTGGCCAGCGGGCGTTGTGAGCGATGACGTCACGTTAGGCACCACCCAGCGTGTTTTGTCATATGTTTGACATCATCAAGGGCATTTTTATTGAATGCGAGTGCATTCTTTTATTCAAATAATTTTTATATAAGGACTAGAGTTGAGCAAACACCTGGATGTTCGGGTTCGGTGGGTTTGGCCGAACTTCGCGAAAAAGTTCGGGTTCGGTACCGAACTTGACCCAAACTTGACCCCGAACCCCATTGAAGTCAATGGGGACCCGAACTTTTCGGCACAAAAATTACTGTAAAAAAGTCCTGGAAAGTGTTAGAGGGCTGCAAAAGGAAGTAAAATGATTTTAGAACAATAATCTGTCCCTTACAGCAACAGCAGGAACCTCTCCCTATAGCAGTAGGAGATGATTTTTGAACAATAATCTGTCCCTTACAGCAACAGCAGGAACCTGACCTCAGCCATCTGAGTTCGGTAAGCACCCAATCTCACTATCATCTCTCCTGGATCTTTGGGGTGGCCTTTCTGGAGTTAAAAAAACTGAAAAAATACAGTGCTAACTGAATAAATAAGGAGCAGCAGCCACAAACCCACAATAAGGTCCAGACCATATAAAAAAAGAAAAAAATAATAAGTTCCGCTAAATATCAAATCACATATAGATCAGTAAATATGAGAAGATAAAACAATCCAATAGTTCCTTTGCAGGGCTAATAGGATCAGAGTAAATAAATGATTGAGTGAGGTTAAGGAATACCAACCCCAATACAAAGCATAAACTAATAATAAGTGAATCATAAATTATACCACATATTACAAGTCATCCCTACTGACATGAAAAAACATCAAATAATAAAGTTCATATAAAGTTATACATTTCAAATAAAATCCATATAAAACAATAGATCATATAAAGTCCATGGGACGACACCAGGTGCTCATGCAGACCATACAGTGAAACCGCCACTAACAACAAGGCTGCTTACCAGAGGTGTTGGTGACCTTTGCAGAGTGTTGAGAAGGAGACCACTTTACAGATCTCAGGGAGGGATGGGTCTTCATCTCAGAGGCTCCTTCAGTATCTCCAGAATCACTATCCAGCCCATAATACAGAGCAGCAAAGAATTCCTGTACACTCAGATGGGTGAAGCTGTAGCCAGTCTGTTGTTGGCATTTAGGTGGAAGGTGTTCTCCTTGAGAATACAGACTCCATGTCCCTGTCTTTCCAGATCTTCTTCCTCAAACTTGATTTGATGTTTGAGGACTCCCTCTTTAGCTAAAGCACACAGCTTCTTCGGGGAGGTATGTACTGGAAGGTCCCGGCCATGGTACTTTATTAAACTCTTCAGGTTGAGGAGATAGACAGAGGTGGCTGTTTTCCATGGATTTAAACATCATTTTTTATTTCTTCTGCATACAATCTAGCATATCATAGGGATAGCACACATGGTCACCATAATACATATAAAGAATGGTCCAAAAAGAATGACCCTATTATCAGCTGCAAACCAGGGAACCTATGTGGAAAAACCCACAAAAATGACCTAACAACTCACTATAAACAATCAAAAGGCCATGCCAGATCATTAAAGTCCATTATCTTCATAGGTATCTTTGTATGAGTGTTCCAGATCATACAGGAGTAATAGATAATCCTCCACCACCACCTTCACTGCAGCTTCTCTCTGAGATCTTTGGGCACATCTCCAACTGAAAAGAGAGTGCACAACAAACTGAGGGAGCAAATCAAGTGTAGCTAGATAACATTTCATATACTGTATATGCTATTAAGATTCCACCCACTAACCCCCTAACAGAAATACCACACCTTTGGGTTTAAACTTATCAGTTTTTCTATATCATTTTTACTTTTCCCTTTTTTAGGAAATAGATGTTGAACTAAAGACCTATATTATCCTTTTTGTAATGGTGTCAGCACTCTCCTTGTTTTGGACTCCTGTGGCTAATGTCCACTACGACCATGCCCAGCACTGAAAGGCCCCAGTTGCTATTCCTGTGGTGAGGGGCCTCTCTAGTATCACCTTTTGTTCTCAATAATCAGAGTTTTTCTCTGATTTGAGCAATAAGAGGTGTGTTGTGCTGGCGGTATTTGTCCCTATTATGTGAGACCGGAAGTGACATTATTGTGCACAATGGGTCCAGGCCACGCATGCGCAGTATATGGAGGATATAGTATCCGGCGCCATTCCCCACTCCACAGCGTACAGCGTGGTGTCCCTTGCGGCACATCCAGGTGCTTTTCTAGCACCCGGCGCTTCCCAACACCTTACTGGAAGGTCCCCCGGATGGGGTAACAATCCTTTGTAGCCTCGAGCCTGGAATGTCCCCCAGTTTGGGAAATAATCTTCTGCAGATTGAGCCGATACAGGTGAGTAGGCTCATTAAAACAAGCAGTCCTCTATTTTTGGTTTTGGTTTCTCTTCTGGCCACTGATGAGGGACATTATGACCCCCACCAGCTAGCCACAATAGAGAAGAACTATTCTATATTATTTTTATTTTATTTTTGAGTACTCACCGATACAATATATTCATATACAGTATATTTTTTGTAGTTATCTACCGCATGTCTCAACTTGGTGCCGGTTGTTGGAAAAGTTATTATCCTGCTATCTCAGCATGGTGGGAAGTATGCATACATTGACTAAGAGAGGGTCTCTTTGCGGACGAGGAGTGTTCCTCTAAGCTCCTGGCTGGCTCGCCAAAACTGTTCTGGGAAATTTCTGGTTGTGACTCTAAAAATAAAAGTTAGTTTTGCAATAGCAGGAACAGATCCACAGGACGCAATCTCTGTGTCTAAAATGTCCGTTCTGACAAGATTTATTATTACATGATATTTTATACATAGATAAGAAAGGGGTGGTGTGAGATGTTATTAGAAATGAACAAATAGAAATATATAATTAAAAACTAGCGAATAGAACAATTGCAAAAGTAAAACATAGAGAGGGGAGGAGGGAGTAGAGACAGAGAGAGAGAGCTTCTAGCAGAAATTGTATCTGTGTGATAAGTGAAGGCCACAGAACACATTACAACTACGTGAACAAAATGGAGTCTCTTGGGCTTAAATGAACAATACAGTGAAAGTCCATGTCAGAATACTTTGATTGTAAGTGTTACAGAATTATCTGTGCTTTTGTCATATCCAATCTATATTTATGCTATATGGAAAAGATGAATATTGATATTTTTGTACACTATATTAGCATACATATTCTTCTTTGTTACAGATAATGGTATTATCTCTGAGGGAGAAAGTCTTACAACTACATTTTCAAAACACATTGGATGTCCCCACCTACTGGTGGCCACCGATTTGTCTTTTGGTGTCCCAACAGATGGTTGGGGTATACCACTGTCTTTGGGAAAAATAACTTACTTTTATACATGTTATATAATCTATGTAGATGTTTTTATGTCTAAACTCAGAATTACCATTTTTTAACTTTATATTAACAAAGACTTGATTTTTAATATCATATATTGGTTATTCATAAAAATTTAATATAATTATGGTGGGTATGGCGTTGCCCTGAAAATATATTAAGAGTACTGGCAAAAACTTTTTGATGGTTATTTCTATAATTCTTTTTGTAAGGGTAATCATAAATTTTCCAGCATGCTGGTTATGTTTTTTCTTTATATTTATATTTGATAGGCGTTGATTTTTTGTCAGGTAGGAATAATGGTGTGTTCGTTTTACAAGAGGCTCAGTGAATACACAATGGTAGGGAATGAAAGACACTAAATAAAGAACTGATAAAAAAAATGTGAAAAAATATATAAAAAATGATATGTATTAAATTAGCACTGAACTGAATATTGCCCAATCTGGGAAATGTGCTGTACCAATCCACAGATATGTATGTTGAATACAAGAATCTGGTGTCCCCAACTCTAATATTCTATACAAATGTGTTGAAAACAAAACATAAAACATATAAAAATCTTAAGAAAATTCCACGTGATTAAGACCAAAGATATATATATATATATATATATATATATATATATATATATATATATATATATATATATATAAAATACATAACAAACAGGCCTAAAACCTGTTAGAAAGGGAAGTATGCTCCCAAATCTTGCTTGCTGTGAAATCAAAATAAAATAAAATAAACATAAAATATTTAGAAATAATTTTAGACATAGAAATAAATTCCAAGCCAGTGCTACCCAAGCAATGGGGAACTGTGCTTCAAAATGTGCAGTGCCTGTGATTATATATATTGTTCCGATACAGCAATCAAAAGAGTCCATATAACTCCATAGGTGAACAAATACTGGTGTTACAATTCAATGTTCCACTCCAAACTCCTGTGGCAGTGATCCACTCTGTGCTCTCCCAAATGCCAAACCACTCACCGGAAAGCGATCCCCACTGAAGGGGCGATTGCTTTATAGATGACTCTTATTCTTAGACCTCTGTTCCTTCCCTGCAATATAGACATAGAAGAAGAAAGGCAGAATCTTGCGCAATATTGTATGACAGGTTTTTTATTTACTAAACCGTGTAAGTACACTCACGTTTCTGTAGAAATTTCAAGCGTTCATACAAACAAACATTCATTCCAAGTTCAGGATTTCCCCTGGAGCTACTGGAGCGCTCCAGCAGACGTCCTATGACGAAACGCATAGGGAGGGGCCATACGTCACACATCACTTGCGGTCGCATCTGGCTCAGCCATGGAACGCAAGGAACACAGCGGACTTCCTGAACTTGGAACAAATGTTTGTTTGTGTGAACGCTTGAAATTTTTACTTTCTGCTATAAAACATTACCAGTAAAAAAATTTTTAAAAAAATCTAAATTTCTTCCTCAGTTTAGGCCAATATGTATTCTGCTACATGTTTTTGGTAAGAAAAATCCCAATAAGCGTATACTGATTGGTTTGGGCAAAAGTTATCGCATTTACAAACTATAATAGATTTATGGCATTTTTATTTATTATTTTTTTTTTTACTAGTAATGGCGTTGATCAGTGGCTTAAAGCGGAAATGCGGCTGACAAATCTGACACTTTTTGGGGACTAGTGACACCAATACAGTGATCAGTGCTAAAAATATGCACTGTCACTGTACTAATGACACTGGCTGGGAAGGGGTTAACATCAGGGGTGATCAAAGGGTTAACTGTGTGTCTAGCCAGTGCTTGGTTACTGTGGGGGAGGTGCTTGCACTACGGGAAAGCAGAGATCCACATTCCTGCTTTGCAGAAACACAGGATCACTACCTTCCCTACTCACAGAACGGCGATCTGCCTTGTTTACATAGACAGACCGCCATTCTGCTTGTGCCCCGAACGATCGGCAGGTCCCGGCGGACATCGAGTCTGCATAGTGGGTGCGTGCCCCAGACTTGGAAGTGCAGGATCATGTACTAGGTATGCAATCCTGTGCAGGAGGGCCATCTTGCCACTGTATATATACAGTATACGGTTGGCAAGCGGTACATAGAAACACTTTGTAAAAGTTGCACTATTAAGAACCACCGGAATCTGCCGCATATGTCAGTAAAATTACCACCATGGGTGGTAGAGATTTTTGAATTTGGCTCAAGTTATTTTTAAAGGAATAGCGCCAGAACAATGTTCTTACTACTTTATTGAATTGTAGCTGGTGTAACCCCCCCCCCCCACCCCTTAAGTTATTTCATCATTCTTGTAACAAGACCGCGATAAGGAAATTTTTATTGAACTCGGTTTAAGTTTTTAGAGATGGTGGGTACCACCATTAAAATGACTGTATACGCCGTCTAAGGCCACCAAGAATTATCACGTTGAAAATGTTTCACAAAGATACATGGCGAACGGTTGGCATATGACATATATATGTCACCGTTCTACCGGGAGGACGTGTCCTAACGTATGGATCATGTACTAGGACGTGAAGGTTCAGACCCCGTGCGTGGGTGATACGTCTGAGCTACAGGCGGCCCTGGACGGCTAGCAAGCCCCGTGTTCGTCTTACCGCCAGACAGATACATTTGTTCCGTCTAGCGGCAAGACACTCATCCCTTCCATCACT
>BLSH010456983.1:154604-169667 GCA_018402905.1 Glandirana rugosa | reverse complement strand
GTCTAATATAGTGCACATGGTAATGGAATATAAACATTAAAAATCCTTGAAAAAAAAATCCTTGAAACTAAAAACAGAAATGGCACTATTATACAACCAATCTGTGTGAGTCGCTCCAGATGATAAAAATTAATAATCAACTTGTCCAAAACCGAACTCATAATATTTCCTCCCCCACGTGCCGTTTCCCCTGACTTCTCTGTCAAGAGCAATGGCACAACCATCCACCCATCCCCACATGTCAGGGTGCTCGGTGTTATCCTGGATTTTGAACTCTCCTTTTGGCCCCACATCCAATCACTTTCCAAGGCTCGCCGCCTCAACCTCCGCAACATCTCTAAAATACGTCCCTTCCTAACCAATGAAACCACAAAGCTCCTGATTCACTCCCTGGTCATCTCTCGCCTCGACTACTGCAACTCCCTCCTCACTGGTCTACCTTTAAATAGACTTTCCCTCCAGTCCATCATGAATGCCGCTGCCAGACTCATCCACCTTACAAACCGTTCAGCGTCTGTCACCCCTCTCTGCCAATGCCTCCATTGGCTGCCACTCACCCAACAAATTAAGCTCAAAATACTAACTATGAGCTACAAAGCCACCCACAACTCTGCTGCCAGCTACATCACCAGCTTAGTCTCAAAATACCAACCTAACCGTCCTCTTCGCTCCTCCCAAGACCTCCTGCTCTCCAGCTCCCTCATCACCTCCTCTCATAATCGCCTCCAAGACTTCTCCCGAGCCGCTCCCTCCCTCTGGAACTCCCTACCCCAATCTGTCAGAATGTCCCCAAATCTATCCACCTTTAGGCGATCCCTGAAAACGTTTCTCTTCAGGGAAGCCAAGCCTGCCACCACCTAATAACTACACTCCTTATTTTCTCAACCTGCTCATCCCCCACAGTTATTGCCCTTCCGTATCATTTAACCCTCCCTCCTAGATTGTAAGCTCTAACGAGCAGGGCCCTCTGATTCCTCCTGTATTGAATTGTATTGTAACTGTACTGTCTGCCCTAATATTGTAAAGCGCTGCGCAAACTGTTTGCGCTATATAAATCCTATATAATAATAATAATAATCTTTGGAAACGTTCTTCTGGTGTAAATGTAAAAGGTGTGGATTGAATGACCCAAACTCTCTTTCCTCGGTGGTTGTGTTGTCTGGAGACACTATGGTCAGTGCTACCCTGTTCAATGACCCTCCAGTGCTCACCCAACCTCCCCCAGAGGGTTCTGATGGTCCCACATATGAAGACCACAGGGACAAATCAAGAAATACACATTCCGAAGAAGAGTTATGGAAAAGGATTTCCCATTCCCACGGAAGACCTTCTTCCCACGTCTGATGAATGTATGTCGGACATTTTTTCTTTCTACACTGAAGAACATCTATCAACTTCCCAGACATGTCACCTCGACTGATATGAGGTGTGGTACCCATAGTAATATTGCTGGGAGCTACTTTACTTTTAATGTTGGGTGCCCTACAGTAGGAGAATTTGGTAGGTCCCAAATGTGGATCCTCACACAAGGTGGACCAATGTTGGGATAGAACTTTTTTCCATATTACAGAATATATTACGATATTAGGTTGAAACCTTGTGTTGCTATACCCGTCTTTACTGACACCCTTCTCTTTCACTGGTGAAACCAGGTAAGTTAGATATGACTTTTCACCCACTTCAGTGGAGTAACCTTTTCCGAGAAGCTTCGTTTTTAATACTTGGCTTTGTAAGATATAGTCTTTTTGCAAGGTGCAGTTATTTCTCAGCCTGCAAAACTGGCTCTTCGGAATGTTGCCGACCCACCTATGAAGATGACAACCGGTGGAATGCAGGTATGAATGTCTTGCTGCGGGCTTGAAATGGCCTTCTGAGATGGTGGTATGCCCTTGGAAGCTTCATTCTACTATACAACCCTATTAGACATCAAAAAATAACATACATATGTTGCGCTCGTGTGTAGATATTCATGTGCTAATATAAAAAATATATAAACTATAAACATAGAAAAATAGTCCACAGTGAAAGATGTTGGTGAGAAACAAATCAGTGTCCTCAGTAGTGCTCCACCACACCATTAACCAAGCGTGCAATACCTCCACCGATCACGATGTGCCCTTACCAGAGCCCCTGGACCCCCTATTACGGGGGTCAGGGGACACTTGTGTGGATATCTGGCTTCCACTCAGCCACAGGGGTCAATGTCCTTAACGCCACCTCCCGGATATGCCACTAGTATGATCCACTCGGTAAGGATGAGAGAATCACAATAGTGTGACTATTTTTCTATGTTTATAGTTTATATGTTTTTTATATTAGCACATGAATATCTACACACGAGCGCAACATATGTATGTTATTTTTTGATGTCTAGTGGTGGATCCACACTTTTTTGTTTGCAACTGTGTGGTGTGAATGTCACATTTTTATGAGAACACTTGCTAAGGGGAAGCGCAGGTCTCTATATATAGATTTATACAACCCTATTACATGTGCTAAGTGTTCAATACTGATTTAAATATTCTGCTGCTGTAGTAAACCACCTATGTTGTCAAAAATGATAGTGGAAAAATACATCAGTCTTTCTGCACTCAGGTCCTGGTGGTCATCACTCCCATACAATAATGTCAGCTCCTCAGTCCTCACACCACAGGTCTCACTACTGTTTCCCCCCTCTGGATCCTGTAGCAGCATACCGTAGACAGGCTGGAAAGCTGGTCTCCCTGTAGCAGCACACAGTAGACAGGCTGGAAAGCTGGTCTTCCTGTAGCAGCACACAGTAGACAGGCTGGAAAGCTGGTCTCCCTGTAGCAGTGCACAGTAGACAGGCTGGAAAGCTGGTCTTCCTGTAGCAGCGCACAGTAGACAGGTTGGAAAGCTGGTCTCCCTGTAGCAGCGCACAGTAGACAGGCTGGAAAGCTGGTCTCCCTGTAGCAGCGCACAGTAGACAGGCTGGAAAGCTGGTCTCCCTGTAGCAGCGCACAGTAGACAGACTGGAAAGCTAGTCTTCCTGTAGCAGCACACAGTAGATAGGTTGGAAAGCTGGTCTTCCTGTAGCAGCACACAGTAGACAGGCTGGAAAGCTGGTCTCCCTGTAGCAGCGCACAGTAGACAGGCTGGAAAGCTGGTCTTCCTGTAGCAGCGCACAGTAGACAGGCTGCAAAGCTGGTCTCCCTGTAGCAGCGCACAGTAGACAGGCTGAAAAGCTGGTCTCTCTGTAGCAGCGCACAGTAGACAGGCTGGAAAGCTGGTCTCCCTGTAGCAGCACACAATAGACACGTTGGAAAGCTGGTCTCCTTTTATCAGTTCAGTTCACACAGGCAGGTGTGCAGCTTGGAGCCCTATGCCTGGGTTCAGTGACCTTTCTCTGCAGCAGCAGTCAGTCGGGGATCCTCTTCTGCTACTTAGTTCAGTCTACAGCACACTCCACAACCTGTGCCTATAGCCTCTATATCCCCACATCTCTCCACCCCGCCTCCCAGTTCTCCTCCTCCTTGCTCTGCCTCCTCTCCCTAGGCACCCTGGGAAATGTAGTTCCTGATGCTCCTTCCACAGCGTTGTGTCACAGTGTGGAAACTACATCTCCATTCAGCCCCAGATCCTCCCAGCACAAGTTCAGTCCACATGCTCTTCCTCTGTCATATTGGGAGGTGGGAGGAGCTCAGCCGGAGGATACACACACAGCCCAGCAGTAGTAGTAGCAGCAGTGTCCCCTATGTGATGACAAAAAAAAAAAGTAAAGCAAAAAAAAAATGTTCTTTTTGCAGAAAAATTAAGTTACACCCAAGCACATAAAAACCTCCCCCCAAAAAATGTTGAGCCCACCCCCACATATACGCACGTACATATGTAAATGCATGTGTCTGGCAGGGTTGCCAACCTCCCCCAGCGTTTTTTACTGGCAAAACATGGAAAATTTACTGGACTGTCTGGGGTGCCTACACGTGAAAACGTTGATTGTGATACCCATGTTACATATCGCCGCGCAAACCTGAGTGAGAGCAATAATTCTAACACAAGACCTCCTCTGTAACACTAAACTGATAACCTATAGGGGGCTTCTGAATTGTCATCTATAGAAAATATAGGGTACTAAAGTCTGTAGCCATTTCACACAGTGCACACAAATTTAAGATTTGACATGTTGGGTGTCTATTTACTTGACACAATCTCATCTTTTATATTTTACCAACAATTTGGGTAATTTATTGCATTTATTTGCCCTAAGATTCACTTTAGTAGTGTGTTTTTCACTGAACATTTTGCATTTCCTAGACCTTTGCGGTAATATCACGTGACATAAAATGTAAACTATAACTATTTTATTCTCTAGGGTGTCTGCTTTCAGAAAATATATCATGTTTAGGGGTTTTACATCCTCTTTAGGGCTAAAATTATTTTTAAATGTGTGCAAAAAGCGCAAAACCGGCTCTGACAGCAAAAAGGTTAAAGCAGATCCCTGATCACAGCTAGTGCCAGTGTTTCATATTCAAATTGGAATGGGGGGGCACATTTAATTCTCTTATATAACCAGACCCCAATATTCCATTACTCCAAGAAAAGAAAAAAAAGATCTAACTAATCTAAGTCATATGATTGTGAATTCTACTTGTGATGATAGGGGGGGCATACCTACACTTGTAGGTCCAAATCTGTACATGAAAGGACTTACATATCAAAAGGTAGAACTACAAGAGTCCAACAATACAATCAATATCAGATTTATAAAGAGTCCAAATAGGCAAGGAACAAATTGTCAGAAGTAAAGCTGCCCAGCAGATTGCTACCACCAGGATGGAAATAGGAAACATCTTCCAACACATCCCCTACGAGATATGTGAGAGTATCAGGGGCAGCCAATCAGGAGCATGGGGTACATAGAGACAGATGATAATGAGGGTATAAGGGGCAGCCAATCAGGAGCATGGGGTACATAGAGACAGATGATAATGAGGGTATAAGGGGCAGCCAATCAGGAGCATGTGGTACATAGAGACAGATGATAATGAGGGTATAAGGAGCAGCCAATCAGGAGCATGGGGTACATAGAGACAGATGATAATGAGGGTATAAGGAGCAGCCAATCAGGAGCATGGGGTACATAGAGACAGATGATAATGAGGGTATAAGGGGCAGCCAATCAGGAGCATGGGCTACATAGAGACAGATGATAATGAGGGTATAAGGGGCAGCCAATCAGGAGCATGGGCTACATAGGGACAGATGATAATGACAGAAGGGGATCCTTAGCATATATTCAAAAAATAATAAAAAAATAATAATAATGGGCAATCAACAGGATTACTCTATTATTTTACTTGTTTTCTATGAGTGTTTTCTTCTTTCTAATTGATTGCAGCTTTATGGATAATGAATGATAAATGTAGCCACCCTGTCTTAAACAAGGGTGACTATTTCCATTTAGCCTTGCTGGGTGGTAGTCAGCCCAAGCTGATTTACTTGTTCACTTGGTTTCCCCCTAGCTCGGTGTTGCTGTGTCTCTCTCCTACCAGTAGGTGTCACTGGTACATCTGGTAATAGAATGAGATATTACAGCAATCCTGAGTTATGAATATTTATGTTTCTTCTGGCCAACCAGTAGGAGGTTTACTGTCACTGGTGCATGCTGGGAAAAAAATATAAATATTTGGGGTGGAGCTTGTCAGTTCTCTCTTTCCCAGAGCTGCAGTCTGGGGAGGTGCTGCTGGAGTGACCTGACTTAGTAGACCCATGGCCTGTGTGGGACCTAGCCTGTGCCCTGTGCTGGGAGTTGGGCTGGTAGAGGTCATCAAAAGTGTCCTGTCTGGTCAAAAGGTAATATGAACCAAGACTGAGGTCAAGGAGAACCCAGAAGGAGGACCCAGCTGAATGCCAATAAGAAGGCTGGTTTTCTCGCAGGGGTCTGGTGACTCTCTTGGGAGAATGCATGGAGGTCTGGAAGGATGCACAAAGGAGTAGTATAGGAAAGTCTGATAACCATCCAGGGGAGCTATCTACAGTACCACCGGTGTTCAAGTAAAGACCAGTGTTTCTCAACCAGGGTTTCGTGGAACCCTAGGGTTCCTCCAGAGGTTGCTAGGGGTTCCTTGAGCAATGGTCAATTTCTACCTCTCAGATAAATTCCCAATGACATCATTGATCTTCTTCGCTATCTGTAAGGGGGTAATTCTTCCCAATGACCACAAGTGTAAGGAGCATTCTTCCCATTGACCATCACACTAATATATCATGAGTTGTAGATTTTTAATTTTTAGCAGGGGTTCCCCGAGACCGGAGAATAATTTCAAGGGTTCCTCGGTGTTGAATAGCTTGAGAAAGGTTGCTCTATACACTGTACAAGCTGGATATGGATCTGAAAGTCTGTAAGTGTTGCTCAGGGTATCTGTGGCCCTCATCCTTCCCTGTGTGAAAAGATACAAAGTGACCGGTACCCAATGCTAGCCAATCCCAGGGTGAAATTTCAGTCCTTCGGAGGGTCAGGGGGCTCTACATATATAATTGTTTTTGTTTTTCTTATTCAGGCTGTGTTATCCTCTCTTGATTTTTAGTGGGTAGTTGACATTGCAGCAACATTGCAGCAAATATTTACTAAATTGATCTCAGCTCACCTTCAAGTGAGGCGGAAGTGACACCATTTTCTGGTCCTCCATTGGGTGGAAGTGGCATTTTTCTATGTAAGTATTTCAATAGCAGCTTTTTATTGCAGAGAAGGTGGATGTTATGGAGATCGCAACTTTCATCAAAGGGGAAGATTGGTGCCTTGTAGCCGCCTCCCAGACATTTAAAGCGATTCTAAGCCTTGTTTTTTTTAAGTCATAAACATGTTATAATTATCTGCTGTATGTAATGATTTTGCACATAGCAGCCCAGGTCCTCCTCTTTGGAGTTCCCCTTCCAGTGCCCTTGAATCCTCCGCCCCCAAAGGAAGTGGCTTCTTAGAAGGGCACTCATGGGGGCTCAATCCCAAGCTGCACTGCCTGTGTCCATAGACACACACAGCACGGCTCTGCCCCACTTCCTCATTACAGGAATTGATTGGAAGAAGCAGAAGCCAAAGGCTCTCACTGAGTGCAGTAGGGAGGATGAGAGAGAGCAGATAGAGCTCGGGCACATCGATGGATCGAGATAAGGCCCTTAATGTAGAAAATGCATTAAGATAAAAACCTTAAACCTCTAGAACCACTTTAAGACCCCTTTCCCACTAAGGTGTTTTTCAGGCATTTTACCGCTAAAAATAGCGCCTTTAAATTGCCTGAAAACCACCCCCCCCATCCACCCCAGTGCGAAAGCTGAGTGCTTTCACACTGGGGCAGTGCGCTTGTGGGACGGTAAAAAGAAGTCCTGCAAGCCGAATCTTTGGGGCAGTGTGGGAGCAGTGTGTACAGCGCTCCTCCAACGCCCCTGCTCATTGAAAACAATGGGGCCGGCTCCTGGAGCGCCTGAACACCGCTTCAGGAGCGCCGCTAACCGGCACTTTTAACCCCTTGTGAGGGGGGGGGATAAGAGCGCACTGCTGTCGCCCAAATAGCGCTGCTATAAACAGCGGTAAAGCGACACAAATTAGCTGTGTTTTACCGCTAACGCTCGGCAACCCTGGTGTGAAAGGGGTCTAAACCCTTTGTTTTTTGATGCCAAGAATATATGTGCCATTCTCTGCTTGAGAAAGTCTTTGTTGCCACTGAGAAAACGTGTCCCGGGGGTGGTGCACATCCTCAGTCACCTATGAGAAGCCACATGAGATAGAGTTATTGTTTCTATCAACACCCCAACCTTACTGTCCATGGATGGACAATTCCACTGACTGATGGTGATGTATTGAGAGGTTTTCAGGTGATTTACAGTTGAACCATATGAGACGGATGTCCAGACATGATGTTTGCTGTATGCTGTGACTCTATGGGGGACTTGGGAGACCTCCTGAAAAGTCTAATAGATTTGGGGGAGGGTGACAGAGGTGTTTCTGCCTGTGTAAAAGTCCTGGGGCAATGCAATGCTGGGGACCTGTGCTGCTTTATATCATTGTATGTACAGTCTATTACAGGGTTTCTCAACCAGGGTTCCGTGGAACCCTAGGGTTCCTCCAGGGGTTGCTTGGGGTTCCTTGAGCAATGGTCAAGTTCTACCTTTCAGATAAATTCCCAATGATACCATTGATCTATTTAGCTATCTTTAAGGGGGTAATTCTTCCCAATGACCACAAGTGTAAGGAACATTCTTCCCAATGACCACAAGTGTAAGGAACATTCTTCCCAATGACCACAAGTGTAAGTAACATTCTTCCCAATGACCACAAGTGTAAGGGACATTCTTCCCAATGACCACAAGTGTAAGGAGCATTCTTCCCAATGACCACAAGTGTAAGGAACATTCTTCCCAATGACCACAAGTGTAAGGAGCATTCTTCCCAATGACCACAAGTGTAAGGAGCATTCTTCCCAATGACCACAAGTGTAAGGAGCATTCTTCCCAATGACCACAAGTGTAAGGAACATTCTTCCAATGACCACAAGTGTAAGGAGCATTCTTCCCACTGACCACAAGTGTAAGGAGCATTCTTCCCAATGACCACAAGTGTAAGGAGCATCCTTCCCATTGACCATCACACTAATGTATCAGGAGTTATAGATTTTTAATTTTTAGCAGGGGTTCCCTGAGACCGGAGAATTATTTCAAGGGTTCCTCTGTGTTGAAAAGGTTGAGAAAGGCAGGTCTATTACATTATAATTGTGTTGCTTAGGGAGCCCTCTATTGGTTGTTTGCTGCAATTGCAGGCTAATTTATTTTCAGGGAGGAATCAGAAAATGTTTTGTATTTGTTAATAAAGTTTCACCCTCATCATTGAAGAGCCATCTTCCAGAAGCCCACCAGTGACGCTCTCCTATTTCTCCTCTGATACACCTATGATTGTAAGTCTATTCATTGTTTGTTATAGTTTATGGTGTATTTGGATTGCACTGCTATGTACTTGCTGTGGGATTAGACAGCGGCCTCTCTCCATAGAAATGTCTTTATTGGATACATATGAAAGTGACGTGTAATCATATTGTAACCTCACATTATGTGATTGTATTGCAGTCTTACAGACCAATCCACACAAATCACTTCAGTTCTGGAATGGAACACAACGCGGCTTCTGTCAGTTCTGTTATCTGTCAGCTGAGAGTTAGCGGGACGGAATATTGTATCCATCATCCCAATCCCAGGCAAGGCCGTCTTTAATACTGATTGGACCCTGGGCAAAAAATTTCTTGCCCCCCCCTCCCCTCTTCCATGCAATTTCGCTTTCCATCTGCTCTGAGACATACAATAAATAGCAGCTAGACTCAAAATCAGTTTACTCAGTCAGATCAGGCAGTGATTGTGATTGGTTGGCCAGAGGGTACAGTGTATCATTACCGCTCACTGCCTGGTTGCGGGAGGTTACAGCACAATTTATGGCTCACTGATTATTTGCTAGAGGTTGCAGCACATAACTTCTGCTTGTTGTTTGGTTGGTTGAGATTACTGTACATTAATACTGCTAACTGATTGGTTGCTAGAGGTTACTGGACATCCGTACCACTCACTAATTGGTTGCTAGACATTACTGCACATTATTACTGCTCACTGATTGGTTGCTAGAGGTTACTGCATATCTTTAACACTCAGTGATTGGTTGCAAGAGGTTAGTGCATCATTACTGCTCAGATGAGTTTAGTTAGGAGGCAATGAACTGTGGCAAATTCTGAATCATGTAGAGCAAAGCTGGGAATCTTTTGCAAGTATATAGTGGGGGACTCTACACTGACCACCAATGTAATAGGGAATTTACAATAACCAGCAATGTGAGGGGGGATTTACACTTACCACAATGTAACTGGGCATTTTATCCCACCCACCAATATAAAGAGGGATTTCTATACTGACACCAATGTAATAGGAGCATTTACACCAATAGAATATAAAATGACCTCCACGTAAGTGGGAATTTACACTGACAACCAATGTAAGGGGGGATTTTACATTAACAACCAATAAAGGGAGATTTCTACACTGGTCACAAATTTAAAGGGGGTTTCTACATGTATCACCAATGTAAAGGAGGATTTGAAACTGGCCACAAATGCAAGTTTGGATTTTTTTTTTTACCAATTTCCTATATAAAGAGGAGTTCCTACACTGGCCACCAATGTAATGGGGATTTACACTGACCACCAATGTAATAAGAGCATTCACAGTAACCACCAATGTAAAGAGGGATTTACACTGACCAACAATGTAAGGGGCAATTTGCTTACCTTTGCAGAACAGACTGATGTTAGGCTTAATGACCACAGTTGTAGGCAGGACTTTCAAGTATGCATCTTTACCTCCCCAGTGGGCAGCATTCAGCAGAAGTGATGGTGGAAATGACCTCGTGGAGCATGATATACAAATGCTTCCTCTATTTACATATTAATGCTAGCAGTCCATGGCTATTTATATATTAATGCCACCACCGCTATTTACATATCAATGCAGGTTTTTTACATGTAAACACAGGGCCTGCAGGTGAGTTATCTGTACACAGCAATATGTAGCTGGGCAGCATTAGTAACCAAACTTCACACTGAGATATTGGGACACAGCACAAGACTAAAACTTCAAGGGAATTTAAACAGGGATATTTGGCAAGTATGAGGCAGCTGCTTTGGGCCCCACAACAATGATGGGGCCCAGGGCAGCTGCCCCTTTTGCCCTGCCTTAAATATGGCCCTGGTCCCAGGACCTCAGCAGCCAAGAGAACCTGAGAATCTTCCCATACTGATCAGAAGGAGATCACAGATGGAGGAAACACCAATGACACCAAAGTTGTAGTGTCAGTGGTGAGATTTATACCTCCGACCTATGAACCTACCTACCTACCTAGGCCAGGTGTGTGCCCTGTCTCTATCTCCTCTCCTGGCTCTGAATTATGTCTCCTCTCCACAGATTCTCTTTTTCATCCACAATTTGACACTTCACAATCTATTATCTCTCTTCTCTCTCTCTCTCTCTATTCCCCACTATTTCTCTATTTTCTGTTTCTTTCTCTCCCTTACTCTCTCCTCTAACCCTCCTCCTACATACCCTCTCTACTATCTCTCTTTTCTCTCCTCCTTCCTCATCTCTTTCTCTTTTCTTCATTCTCCTCTCTCTCCTCTCCCTCTTTCCTCCTCTCTCCACCTTCTCTCCTCCTTCCTCCTCTCCCTTTCTTCCCTCCTTCATCCTCCTGTTTTGTCTTCTCTCCTCCTCCCTCTGCTCTCTCCTCTCTCCTCCTTATTCTGTTTTCCTCAATTCCTAATCTCTCGCTCTTCTCTCCTACTCCCCCTCTCTTTCTCTTTTCCTTCCTCCTCTCTCTCTTTTCTCCCTTCCTCTATCTAATCTCCTGCCTTCTCTCTTTCTCTTCTTTCCTTTTTCCTTTGCCCTTTCTGTATCTTCTCCTTCCTCCTCTTCTATTCTCTCCTCTTCCTTCTACTCTATCTCTATATCCATCTTCTCTCCTCCTTCATCCTCCCCCCCCCCTTGCTCTCCTCTACCTACCCTTCTCTCTCTTTTCTCCTCCTTCCTGATCTCTCCATTTTCTCATCCATTCTTTCTTCCTTATCCCTTCCTCTTTTTATCTCTTCTCTCCTCCACCTTCTTCCCCCCCTCCTCCTCATTCATACTTACTCCATGTTTCCCTCTTCTCTCCTCTTCACTTCTCGCCATTTCTTCTCTCCTCCGCACTTTTTCTCTCTTTCTTCTCTCCTTTTGTTGTTCTCTTTCTTTTCTCTATACACCCTCCAATCTCTCTCTCTTCTCTCCCCCCTCTCTCTCTTCTCTGCTCCTCTTTCTTCTCTCTCTCTCTCTCTCTCTCGTCCTCTCTTTTTCTTCTATTTTGTTCCCTCTTTTGTTCTTTCCTTCTTCCGTCTCTCTCTCTTCTTCTTCCTTCCTTCCTCCTTCTCTCCCTCTTTTCTCCTCATCCTTCTCTCACTCTCCTCTTCCCCCCACCTCACCTTCTTCCTCCTCTCTCTCTCCTCTCCTTTTTCTTCTCTTTCTCTTCTGTGATGTTCCCTCACCTCTCTTTAGATTTTTTTATCTCCTCCTTCCTCTTCTCTTCCTATTCTCTGCTTCCTCCTCTCCCCCTCTTTCCTCCTCTCTCCTCTTTCCTCCTCTTTCCCTCTTCTCCCCTCTTTCCCTCCTCTTACACCCCCCCCCATCTCTCCACCTCCCACTACTCTCTCTCTACTCTTTTCTTTTCTCCTCTTTCCTCTCTCTCCCCTCTCCTCCACCACACTCTTCTCTCTCCTTCTTTTCTCTACTCTTCTCTCCTCCTTTATTCTTTCTTCCACTTCTCTCCTACTGTCGTCTCTTACTCTCCCTTCTCCCTCTTCCACCCTCCTTTCTTTCTCTTCTACTTTCCCCCCTTAATTCTCTATATTCTCTCCTCTTTCCTCCTCTCTCCTCCTTTCTGATCTCACTTCTCTCCTCCTTCCTTATCTTATCTTCTCCTCCCTCCTCTTTATCTCTTCTCCCCTTCTCTATCTTCTCTCCTTCTTCCTTCTCTCTTTCTCTTCTCCCCTCATGCCTCTGCACTTTCTTTCTCTTCTCCTTCCTCCTCTCCTTCTTTACACTCCTCCTTCCCCTCTCTCTCTCTCCATATTTTCTCTTTGTCCCTCCTCTCTCTCTCTCTGTCTCTTTTCTCTCCTCCTTCCTCCTCTCTCTCTCTGTCTCTTTTCTCCTTGCTCCATTACCTCTCTCTTTTCTCTCCTCCTTCCTCCTCTCTCTCTCTCTACTATCCTGAGCCCTCCTCTGTCTCTCCTCTCCTCCTTCCTCACATCTCTCTTCTCCCCTCCCTCTTCTCCTCCTGCATTACTCTCATCTAACTCCCCCTCTCTCTTCTCTCCTCCTTTTTGATTTCCTCTCTTCTGTTCTTCTCCCTCCCTATTCTCTCTTACTCCCTCCTCTGGTTCTTTTGTTTTTCCTCCTTTCTCCTCTCTTTCCCTTCTCTTCACCTTCCTCCTTTCTCTACTCCTCGCTTTGCCCTCTCTGTCTCCTCTCTCCTTCTTCCTCTGCTCTCTGTTTTCTTGCTTCCTTACTTCTCTCTCCATCTTCTTTCCTCCTCCCTCCTCTCTCTCTCTTTTTTTCTCTTCCCTCCTCTCTTTCTCTGTTTCTTCTCTCCTCCTCTCTCCTCCTTTTTATATTCTGTGATTCCATTTTCCCCTCTTTCTCTTCTCTCCTCCTCACTCCTCTCTTCTCCTACGTTCTATCCTATCTCTCCTCCCATATTCTGTGATTTAATTTCCTGCCTTCCCTCTTACAAGTCTCATGTAGTGTTGAGCGAACCCAAACTGTAAAGTTCGGGTTCGTACCGAACTTTGGGGTGTCAGTGACCCGGACCCGAACCCGGACTTTTGAAAAAAGTTTGGGTTCGGGTTCTGGGTTCGGGTATTTGATCCCGCCTGTTAAATAGCTGCAGGGCAGCCAATCAACAAGCGTTTCACTGGTTTGCCCTTAGAAGCCATCACAGCCATGCCTACTAATGGCATGGCTGTGATTGGCCAGTGCATCATGTGACCCAGCTTCTGTATAAGCTAAAGTCATGTAGTGCTGCATGTCACATGCTCTCAGGCTAGTTTAGGGAGAGGATGCTGCTGGTGCTGTGCGGGACAGATTGCAGATATAATAACATTTCATCCTGTATTACAGAATGATCTGATTGTGGACTAGGTAGAGATTACTACTACTACTGCTTTGAGGGACAGATTGCAGATCTCATCCTGCATTACAGAACGATCTGACTGGACAGATTATTGTTCTAAAATCATCTTCTAGTTCTATAGGGAGAGGTTCCTGCTGTTGCTGTAAGGGACAGATTATTGTTCTAAAATCATCGCCTACTGCTATAGGGTCAGGTTCCTGCTGTTGCTGTAAGGGACAGATTATTGTTCTATAATCATCTCCTACTGCTATAGGGTCAGGTTCCTGCTGTTGCTGTAAGGGACAGATTAGACCAGCCTCACACAGCCATTGGTATACTTGTTTTTTGAATATGTCTCAATATTTTGGGGGCTACTCCAATTAGAAAAAAAAAAACAAACAAACAACAAAAAGTGTTGGCTACCTTCTCCTCCTCCTCCTCACCGCCACTTCCACCTACACTGCCACGGTCACGGCCTAGTCAACCTCTAGGCTCCTACTCCACATCCACCCCCCTTCCCATTTTTTTTTTATTTGATTTTAACTACTTCAGCCCCGGAAGGATTTCCAGCTTTAGGACCGGAGCCCTTTTTGCGATTCGGCACTGCGTCGCTTTAACTGAAAATTGCGCAGTCGTGCGACGCTGTACCCAAACGAAATTTGCGTCCTTTTTTTCCCACAAATAGAGCTTTCTTTTGGTGGTATTTGATCCCCTCTGAGTCATTTCTGATCGCCGCTATAAACAAAAGAAGAGCTACAATTTTGCAAAAAAACCCAAATTTCATACTTTTTGCTAGAATACAAATCCAAAAAAAAAATATAAAAAACATTTTTTTTCACCGTTTTTGGCCGATTTATATTCTTCCTCATATTTGCGATAAAAAAATCGCAATCGGCGATTATTGATTGGTTTGCGCAAAAGTGGTCGCGTTTACGGATGATGAGAATTCATTTTTGGGGTTTTTTTTGTTACTAGTAATGGCGGCGATCTGCGATTTTTAGCGGTACTGCGATATTTCAGCGGACATGTCGGACTATTTTGACACTTTTTTGGGACCATTGGCATTTATACAGCGATCAGTGCTATAAAAATGCACTGATTACTGTGTAAATGCCATTGGCAGTGAAGGGGTTAACCTGCAGGGGGCGCTCTAAGGGTTAAGTATGTTCCCTGGGCGTGTTATAACTGTATGGGGACTGCCCTGGCTGGGGAAGGGAAGTGGTCACAGCCTTCGTATACAGGAAGGCTGTGATCACAGCTAGTGTTGAGCGAACCCGGACTGTAACGTTCGGGTCCGTACCGAACTTTAGGGTGTCCGTGGCACGGACCCGGACCCGGACATTTCAAGTCATGGCGATTTTTAGCGTCTAGCGGCGGTAATG
>BLSH010456983.1:126952-145675 GCA_018402905.1 Glandirana rugosa | reverse complement strand
CTCAATGTGACGCAACTTCCTGGACAGCTCCTCCTTCTTTATTTCCAGATCCTGGATGGAGATGGAGATCCTGGATGGAGATGGAGATCCGCTCTGCCCTCCCGGAGATGTCCCTCAGGATTCTCTTCTCCAGGTCTTTCAGACGTCTCCTGAGATCTCTAAACAGGGCAGCGACTCTCTCGGTGTCACCAACTGCTTCTTCTTCTTCTACTTTCCTCCGGTGTTCCTGCAGACTCTGGACTCTTTCCTCCATCTCCTCGCTCTTTGTCAGAAGTTTCTGCAGAACATTCCTCAGTGTCTCCTTCTTCTTCTCAGAAGCCTCATCCAACATCACCATCTGGTGTCCCCGATGTTCTCCAGCCAAACTGCAGGACACACAGATACAGGTACCATCCTCAGTGCAGTAATACTCCAGGATCTTCTTATGGACGGAGCATTTCCTGCTCTCCATGGACAAGGTGGGGTCACATAAGATGTGTTCTGGGGACTTTTTGTGGACTCTCAGGTGTTTATCACACAGAGAAGCCTCACAGAGCAGACAGGATCTAACAGCAGGTACAGGAGAAGGAGAGTCCACACAGTAAGTGCAGAAGACCCCAGACTCTTCCTGACTTGGCTGTGATATGTTCTTCGCTGTTTCATTTCCCTGCAGTGCCGGACGATCCGGAATCTTCTCTCTGCATTCAGGACAGGAATATCCTCCAGACCCCTCCTGTGTATCCAGCACACGATCAATACAGTCCCGGCAGAGGTTGTGTCCACAGTTCAGGGTTACAGGATCTGTATAAAAGTCCCGACAGACGGAACATTCCAGTTCAACTTTCAGAACAGCAGACGCCATCGCTGACAGCAGAAGAGAAAAGAAATGAAGGTCTCTGCTAGAAATGCAGTTGAACCGGTCACATTTTTCCTGCACAGGGCAAGGCTGAGCTCAGCTCTCTGTTGATTTGTTAAGAAACCTTTTGATGTCAGATTAGGACAAGCCCCATGATTGTGTACATCTACACTTATAAAAATTATTTTTTATCATTAACTTGATCACCATTCCAGCATTCATATTCACAGGCCAAATCAGGGGTTGTGGTGCAATATCTAGAGTTAGGGCACAGGTGTCTTTCTTCCGTGGCAGCAAGCCGGTTATAACTCCAGAGATAAAGAGAAGGTGGTGGAGCGTCTAACCAAATCTTCATCATCCTCCTCCTCTGTCTTCCATCATCCTCCTCCTCTGTGTTCATCATCCTCCTCCTCTGTCTTCCATCATCCTCCTCCTCTGTCTTCATCATCCTCCTCCTCTGTCTTCCATCATCCTCCTCCTCTGTCTTCCATCATCCTCCTCCTCTGTCTTCATCATCATCCTCCTCTGTCTTCCATCATCCTCCTCCTCTGTGTTCATCATCCTCCTCCTCTGTCTTCATCATCCGCCTCCTCTGTCTTCCATCATCCTCCTCCTCTGTCTCCCAGGAACAAAATAGCTTGAAGTCATCTGTAGCTACTAAAGCTCCCAGTTCTTCCTTCTCATCCACAGATATGGGAGTCAGTTGAGTTAATGAAGGACAGTATCAGCCTTTTGCTGCAAGAGGATGCACAGCAATTAATTGTATCTGAGGTTGAGGAGGAGATGTGTTCCTGCAGCTGAGGCCTACTGCCACATTGGCAAAAGTATTGAGGAAGGTGGATAGCATGCCTCCCAACTTTCTGAGGGACGCCTATTAGCAAAAGTATGTAGGCATACGGCACGTCCCCCTTAAAGGAGAATTGTACAAAATAAATGATTGGTTAAACCCACAAGTGCTTTTTAACCACCACTATTCCTTTATACTGGCTTTTGGAGGTTACAAATGCAGCAATTTAGGAACTGGATGAAAGGTTTAGCACTAGAAAACACTTTTTCAACGATAAATAGTGCATTTTATATACAAGTATATAGATCTGACCCACATGAGGGACAAATGAGGAGGAAAGAGGGACAGAGGGTCTTAGTTCTGAATGAGGGACAGTTCCTCAAAATCAGTTGGGAGCTATGGGGATAGTGATGATCAGGGCCAGATCTAGTCTGTCTGATGTGGGGTGCAGTAAAAAAATGATGGGGGGCAGAGGATGTGGGGTCAGCAGTGCCGTGTATAGGGGTAGATAGGGCAGTGTACAGGGAATCAGCGGGGCAGATGATTGGGTCAGCAGTTTGTAGGGCAGAGTACCGTCTCAAATCAGTGAACTTTATTGAAAACAACACAAACCACATCTTGTGCTAGACAGAGCTTGCAGAAATAAACCTGATTGATGCTAATAAATATGAAATCAAGAAATATATATCAACATGAAATACTAAGTGTTCAATCCAATATATTAATAAGTGCTCAGTCCAAAGTAATATGTTCAAATTTTTTATAAACGACAGCGTCCATCCCTATGAAAGTGAAGAAGATGTTTGTCTCCTGACACCAGAAAATGCCCCCGGTAATGCTATGTCACCACGTTTTCATGTAGAAATCCGCACTCACCAGATTGCATTGACCTCCTTGTTATACAACAAGAAAAGTCAGCCTTTTTGATCACTCAAGGACCAGATCATGCCTCTAGGTTAGTGCCTGGGATAGATATCTTGCCCTAAATCAGTGGTGCAATGGCTCAGATGGTAGAGATCCAAAATCAAAAAGAAGAGAGATAAGGGGTCCTCTCATAGTGTTAATTTTAATCATAAGAAGACGTTCGCTCCCAAAGCAAACATTTAAAAACATACAAAAATGTGTGCTCCCAAAATGCCTGGTCAGTTAGGAAGCTGCCGGGCAGTTCATGTGCCCTCCACCAAGACTGGAAGTGATGCACCGATTGTTCCATTTGACGTGTTTCGTTATCATGTGACGGCCTCAGAAGCAGGAACTCATGGTGCATGCCTCCATCTTAAATACAATATACAGACCAGGAATTAGCAATACTAGGCAGGCAGGAACAGTACAGCAGCTTTTGCTTCCCACCACTGTGGCTGTCATATAGGGCAGTGTACAGGGGATCAGCAGGGCAGATGATTGGGTCAGCAGTTGGTAGAGCAGTGTACAGAGGCTTTTATTTTGTAGGGTAGTGTACCTTCGGTTATCAGGGAAGTGTAGAGGGGTTAGCAGGGCAGTATACAGTGGGCAGCAGGACATAGGACAAGGAGTCAGTAGTGCAGTGTACAGAGGTTCAGCAGGACAAAGGACAGGGAGTCAGCTGGTCAGTGTACAGGACATCATCAGGGCAGAGGACATGGGTCAGCTGGGTGGAGTGCAGGGGCTATCAGGGTAGAAGACAGGGGTCAGTAGGGAGAGGACAGGGATCAGCAAAGCAGAGGAGAAGGGTCTGCAGGGCAGTGTACAGGGGTCAGCAGGGAGCAGAAAATGGGTCAGAAGGGCAGTGTGCAGGGATCAGTGGGGCGGAGGACAGGAGTCAACAGGACAGATCACAGAGGTCGGCAGGGCGGGGGACAGGTATAGGCAGGGGGAAAAAAATGGCATACTATATTTCAGCTGGTATGCCTAGGGGACAGGAGCTACACTGGGCTGGAGATTCTGTTTGCTCCTCAGGGGCAGGCCCAGAGGTGGTTAACTCCATCTTATGCCAGAAAAGATTGTGTGTGATAATGGCCCCAACCTGTTGTCTGCCCTATGGAAGGAAAAGTTCACACACAAATGCCTTGCCTGGCACCAGTGATGAGCCAACAGTTGGGTCCTAACTAGAGTTGAGTGGACACCTGGATGTTCGGGTTTGTCGGGTTCAGCCGAACTTTGTGAAAAAGTTTGAGTTCGGCACCGAACTTGACCCGGACCCCGAACCCCGAACCCCATTGAAGTCAATGGTGACCCGAACTTTTGGGCACAAAAATGGCTCTAAAAAAGTCCTGGAAAGGGCTAGAAGGCTGCAAAAGGAAGCAAAATTGGGGTAAGAGTAGGACAGGTGCCCTGCAAACAAATGTGGATAGGGAAATAACTTAAAATCACATAAAAAAATAAAAATTGGAGGAGGAGGTGGATGTGGAGTAGGAGCCTAGAGGTTGCGGAGGCGGTGACCGTGGCAGTGTAGGTGGAAGTGGCGGTGGAGGAAGAGGAGGAGGTAGCCAACACTGTTTTTTGTTTGTTTGTTTTTTTTTTATAATTGGGGTAGCCCCAAAATATTGAGACATATTAAAAAAAAAAGTATACCAATGGCTGTGTGAGGCTGGTCTAAATGTCTATTTTGCACAAGGTACAGACAAGTCTTGTGGGATCCATACCTGGTTCATTTTATTGAAGGTTAGCTTGTCCACGTTGGCTGTGGACAGGCGGCTGCGCTTGTCTGTGATAACGCCCCCTGCCATACTAAACACACGTTCAGACAATACGCTGGCTGCAGGGCCGGCCAGCACCTCCAAGGCGAAGTTCAGGCCATGTGGCCAATTTGGAGACCCAGAAGTTGAATGGGGCAGACCCATCAGTCAGTACGTGTAGGCGTGTGCACACATACTGTTCCACCATGCTGCTGAAATGCTGCCTCCTGCTAAGACCTTGCCTATCAGCTGGTGGTGCTGTTTGTTGTGGCGGGCTGCTGACAAAGCTTTTCCACATTTCATCCATGCTAACCCTGCCTTCTGAGGTGCTGGCGGTGCCATAGCTGCATTGATGACCTCTTCCTCCTCCTCTGCCTTCGCCTTGTGCTTCCACTGAACCCCCCAGGTGTCATTTGGGAATGCCCTCAGCAGCGCGTCTACCAGCGTGCGCTGGTAGTCGCGCATTTTCCGATCACGCTCCAGTGAGGGAATTAAGGAGGGCACGTTGTCCTTGTAACGGGGATCCAGCAGGGTGGCCACCCAGTAATCAGCACAAGTTAAAATGTGGGCAACTTGGCTGTCGTTGAGCAGGCACTGCAGCATGTAGGCGCTCATGTGTGCCAGGCTGCCCAGAGGCAAAGACAAGCTGTCCTCTGTGGGAGGTGTATCATCTGTATCCCCCCAGCCATGCTCCAGTGATGCCCACAAGCTGCGTTGGGTGCCACCCTGCTGTGAACACGGTTCCTCCTCCTCATCCTCGTCTTCCTCATCCTCCAGAACTGTCCCATGTCTTGAAAATTCTTTACCTAGCCTATGCTGGTGCAGGAACCCACCCTCCTAGCCACTTGTGAATGACTGGCCTGATAACCATGGAAATTACCCCTCTTTGTCCTCCTCCTGTGCCACATCCTCTTCCATCATCACCCGAAGTGTTTTTTCAAGGAGACATAGAAGTTGGATAGTAACCCTGAGAACAGCCTCATTGGCACTGGCCATGTTGGTGGAGTACTTGAAACACCGCAATATGGTACACAGGTCTCGCATGGAGGCCCACTCATTGGTGGTGAAGTGGTGCTGTTCCGCAGAGTGACTGACCCGTGCGTGCTGCAGCTGAAAGTCCACAATTGCCTGCTGCTGCTCGCACAGTCTCTCCAGCATGTGCAAGGTGGAGTTCCAGCTTGTGGGCACGTCACATAGGAGGCAGTGGGCGGGAAGACAGAAGTTCCTCTGCAGCGCAGACAGGCGAGCAGGGTGAGAACGCCTAAAGTGCGCACAGACGGCCCGTACTTTCTGCAGCAGCTCTGACATATCTGGGTAGTCTTTTAAGAAATTTCTGCACCACCAAATTCAGCACATGCACCAGGCAAGGGATGTGCGTCAAACCGGCTAGGCCCAGAGCTGCTACAAGATTTCGCCCATTATAGCACACCACCAGGCCGGGCTTGAGGCTCAGTGGCAACAACCACTCATCAGTCTGGAAAAGTAGTGGCGGCTGGGAACCACGTACTGTGGGACAGCCACCACCATCAGGTTTTTAAAACTGTTCGTGTTCACCAGACGGAATGACAGCATTTCAAAGGCCAGGAATTTTGAAATGCTGGCATTCAGGGCCAGGGTTCGCGGGTGGGTGGGGGGGGTACTTCCTCTTTCTCTCCAGTGTTTTAGAGATGGAGAGCTGTAAGCTTCCATGCGACCATGGTGTGGAAATGCTTGGGGACGGTGGTGGACATGGTGGCGTTGCTGTCACATGGTCTGTTTGCTGGGTGGCAGGTGACACTGTCACTGTAGAGGTGGAGGAAGAGGCAGCAGCAGAAGAGGAAGCAGGAGGAGGCTGAGACCTTTCTTGGATTTTGAGGTGCTTATTCCACTGCAGCTCGTGCTTTGCATGTAGATGCCTGGTCATGCAGGTTGTGCTCAGGTTTAGAACATTTATGAAAGAATATATAAAGTGTCCGGGTGGATTTTGGCGCTGCTGTCTAAGTATTTGAGCAAAAATGTAAAATCATATAGGAACCAATTATTTGGTAATGTGCAAATGAGCTGTAAATGTGTAAATATATAATTTATAAAAAGTGCAGTGCAATATGTATTCATATTTGGTTTCTTTTTTGGTCTCCAGGCCACCTGTTGATTGCAGTGGTTCCAGGACTCAGAGTGCAGAGTGTCAGTGAGGGGATGACAGCTGGAACACTCACTGGGTCCCATCACCAGGCACTGCAATTATAGCCGACTGTGGGGAGCAGTGATCTCCTTTGAAAGTAGAACCACCAGGAGCGAGACCTCCGGTCCTCCAGGGACTTTAGATCCTTGTAAAGACAACGTTTGGTGTTATATAATAAGAGGGCATTATATGATTGCCCTACAGCTGACTGGGATTTGATTCAACTGATAGTGTTGACAGTGCTGTTGTCAGTATATGGACTCCATCATTGACTTTATTTTTGCACATCAGAGTATTGTGTATATTATGTGATAAATTTTACTCTGATTTTTGGCACAAGCACTTTTGTTATTTATTATTTTTACTATATTTATTATTCATGAGTCATTTTACTAATCATTTTTTTAGTATTATTATTATTAATTTTTTCTGATATTATATATTACCGTTGTTTGGACCTTTGCGGTTATATCATAAGAATTTCATCCACATACTTTTTATATATATATATTTTATTTATTTTAGTGGATTTGAATACATATTGCACTGCACTTTTTATACATGATATATTTACACATGTACAGCTCATTTGCACATATACACGATTTTGCACATTACCAAATAATTGGTTGCTATATGATTTTACATTTTTGCACACATACTTAGACAGCAGCGCCAAAATCCACCCTGACACTTTATATATTTTTTCTTTCCAGCAGCTGTTTTGCAGTTGTAGGTGGAGGCAGCAGCTAACACAATTTTAATTTCTGTGGCACGGCAACACCCTTATATATTCTTTTAGAACATTTATGCCTCGCTTCAGGCTCTGATTGCACAGCGTGCAAACCACTCGTGTCTTGTCATCAGCACATTGTCTGAAGAACTGCCACGCCGGGGAACACCTTTGAGCTGCCTTTGGTGTGCTAAGTCTCTGGGTGTGGTGGGTAGTAGCAGGCGTACTGTCTAGGGGACGCTCGCCCCGCTTTTGCAACCTGCTTCCTCTTTTGCTGTGCTGGTGCCTCTGTGCGACCACCACCTCTTCCTCCAAACTCCACACGTCACTCGCATGACCCTCATTCCATGTGGGGTCTAGGACCTCATCATCCTCCACATTATCTTCCACCCACCCTTCACCACTGCCCTCCTTGTCAGTCTGCATACTGTGGAAAGCCGCAGCAGTTGGCACCTGTGTTTCATCATCATCAGAAATGTGCTGCGCTGGTGTTTCCATGTCCTCATCCTGCAACAGAAGTGGTTGGGCATCAGTGCAGTCAATGTCTTCCACTTCTGGGGCAGCGCTATGTGGATGGCCCACGGAAAGCACACCAGGAGAGTCATCAAAAAGAATAAGAGACTGCTGCATGACTTGGGGCTCAGACTGCTTGGCTCATTTACAAGGGGCTGAGGTGAAAGACAGATGGCCATGGGGTTCAGGTGCCAACTCTGAGCTTTCATCAAGGGACCGGGAGGGAGACAATGTGAAGGAACTGGAGGCATTGTCAGCCATCCAATCTACTATCGCCTGTACTTGTTCTGGCCTCACCAATCGTTGAGTGCCATTCTGGCCTACCATATACCGGTGAAGGTTCTGTCGGCTACTCGCACCTGAGGAAGGTGTTTCCCTTGTGCGTGTAGCTGGCACACCTCGACCACGTCCTCTCCTTCCAACAGGAGGTTCACCAAAACCACCAACACCAGCAGCACCAGGACCACGCCCATGTCCCTTATTTGACGCTCTCCTCATTCTGAATGCAAATGTACTATTTAGCCCAAATTTCAATTATTTGTTAAACCAGCAATGTAGATGCACTTTTTAATTTTGTGCAAGAAATGCACAGCAAGGTGCAAATGTACTATGTAGCACTATTTATTAATTAAAAAAAAAAGAATAATAAATTATTATTCTTTTTTTTTTAAAACAGCTATATAGACGCACTTTTTATTTTTGTGCAAGAAATGCACCACTCACACCAGCAGCTGGAAGCTCTCCCTAATGCAGTATGAGATGGTTTTAGAACGCTAATCTTTCCCTCACAGCACCGACAGGAACCTGTCCCTAATGCAGAATGAGATCATGTGACATGCAGCACTACGTGTATTCTGACTCCTAACTGTTGTAATGGCGACTTATCCCTTGTTGAGACCTCTATGCCTGGCCTGTATAAGCAGATATGATCACCGCAGACAGTTCTTATCAGATAGTGACTCACCAATTACCGATTTCTTCCATGAGCGTTTATTCATTGGAATAGCAGGTACAGCATACAACAAATGTGACAGATGGTCGAAAGATGGTAACTGCAGGTCAAAACATAGTAATGTGTCCTAGGATGGGAGTAGATTGAGTGAGGCCTTCTAGCATGTGGCCATATTCTTTACCTCATGAGAGAGAGGACACAGGAAGAGGAAGTAGTAAAGCAGAGTGCACCAGGAACAGGAAGTTACAAAGTAGAGTGAACTAGGAAGAGGAAGTTAGCTCACAGAGGATGGGAGGTACACGCTTAGAAAATACAATAGAAAGGTGTAATATCCAAAAGAAACACAAGATGGCATTGTAATAACCAACTATAAAAACATTACTATAGCTGCATATTTATGTTACATGCAAATCATGTAACAGAACAACGTGACTCCAGCCTCATATAGAGGCTGGGTCACATGATGCACTGGCCAATCACAGCCACTCCATTAGTAGGCATGTCTGTGATGGCTTCTAAGGGCAAACCAGTGAAACGCTTGTTGATAGGCTGCCCTGCAGCTATTCAAAGGCGCCAAAAAATAACCAAAATCCCAAACCGATCCCGGACTTTTTTCAAATGTCCGGTTTCAGGTTCGGGGCACGGACACCCTAAAGTCCGGTACGGACTCGAACTTTACAGTCCGAGTTCGCTCAACTCTAGTCCTAACCTAGGTTCAGACAGGACTTTGTATAAAATAAGCATTGGTGCCAATATGCCATCTACTGTTCAACAACTGTCTCATATCAGAGAACTTAATTGAAAACAACACAAACACCACACAGTATCTTGTGCTAGACAGCGCTTGCAAAAATAAACCTGATTGATACTAATAAATATAAAAATAAAGAAATATCAATCAATATAAATTAATACTAGGTGTTCAATCCAATATATTAATGAGTTCTCAGTAGACGTGCAATTTGTTTTGTTCCAAATTAATTTTTCAACTAAAGTTGACAAATTCATAAATTCTGAAAGATTTGAAATAACGAAAACCTGTGTAACAAATTTTTCCGAAAATTTGAAAAGTCCGAAATTCGAAAGAACGAAAGTCCGAAATCCGGAAATGTGAAAATTCAAAAATCCGAAAATTTGAAAATTCAAAAATCCGAAAATAAGAACGAAAATTCAAAAATTCAAAAGAACGAAAATCTGAAAATTAAAAAAAACAGAAAATCCCAAATAATAACTAACTAAAAATAATAACTATTAATAACCAGTAAATGATAGGTATTCAAGCTTCCTTTCAAAGTTGGCTGTTAGTGAACGTAAGAAATACGAATTTATCCGAAGTTACGAATTATATATATATATAAATAACGAATGCCGCATCTAAACAAATGGAACATAACAAATTAATAATAATAATAATAAAAACTTTTTTAATTATTATTATTTATTATTAATTTGTTCCGTTCCATTTGTTTAGATGCGGCATTCGTTATTTGGGATAATTCGTATCTTCAGATAAATTTCTGTTCGTTATGTTCACTATGAGCCAGGTTTAAAAGGAAATTCCAATACCTATAATTTAATTGTTAGTTATTATTAGGTAGTTATTTTTTCAGATGTTTGAATTTTTTAGATTTTCTAATTTTCAGATTTTTGTTCTTTCGCATTTTCAGATTTTTGTTCTTATTTTCGGACTTTCGAATTCCCGAATTTCTGAATGTTCGAACTTATGAATTTTTGGATTCAAATTTTTCCGAAGTTTAGAATTTATTTGAAATAATGAATTTCGATCGTAACGAATGATCCGAAAAAAGAAAAAAAAATTAATGCGATCAAAAGGAAACAAACACATTTCTCGGCAGTGCAGATGTCTAGTGCTCAGTCCAAAGTAATATGTTCAAATTTGTCATAAACGACAGTGTCCACCCTTATAAAAGTGAAGAAGATGTTTGTCTCCTGACACCAGAAAATACCCCCGGTAATGCTATGTCCCCACGTGCTCATATAGAAATCAACACTCACCAGATTGCGTTGACCTCCTTGTTATACAACAAAAACAGTCAGTCTCGCTTTTTGGTCACTCAAGGACCGGATCGTGCCATTAGGTTGGTGCCTGGGATGGATATCCTGCCCTCGTGGTTAAATGAATCAGTGGTCCAATGGCTCAGATGGTAGAGATCCAAAATAAAAAAAAAGAAGGGGTCCTCTCATAGTGTAAAATTGTGAATTTATTGATAAGAAGACGTTCGCTCCCAAAGCAAACATTTAAAAACATACAAAAATGTGTGCTCCCAAAATGCCTGGTCAGTTAGGAAGCCGCCGGGCAGTTCATGTGCCTTCCACCATGACTGGAAGTGACGCACCGAGAGTTCCGTTTGACGCGTTTCGTCATCATGTGACGTCCTCAGAAGCAAGAAGTCACAGTGCGTGCCTCCATCCTAAATACAATATACAGACCAGGAATTAGCAGGACTAGGCAGGCAGAATCAGTACAGCAGCTCTCCCTTCCCACCACTGCGGCTGTCACACGAGCAATGCAGCAGCAGCTGTGGGGATTGACAGCAGGAAGTTGGCATATTTTTAGCCAATAGACAGCCTGCTATTGACTAAAGAATCTGCCCACTGTTGCTGTCAGTTAGAAGGCAAAAATTTTCCTGATGGAAAAGTAGTGTTACGTACCTGACGGTGGAGTCTGTCTTGTGCAGGGAACAACCGCTCTTGCGCACCCGATTCAAGGACCCCTGGTAGTGTAGACAGAGGCCCGAGAGTGCGGGATGGCACGAGGGCTGGATGGTCACAGATGTTGTAGTGAGATTCCAGCAGGTCGTGCAAACAGGAGAATGGTCGTACAAGCAGGGTTGGCAACGTGCAGGCAGAAAGGTACAAAAGGGGTTAGGCAAGCGGATCGTCAAGTTCAGGCAAAGGTTCGTTAACGGGCGGGCAGCGGAGGTACAGAGGAGTAGACAAACGGATGGTCGTGGATAGCCGGGGTCGATGCAGGTAGCGGACAACAGGTCAAAGCAAGCCGGGTAGACAGGAAACAGGTGAAATCACAGGAACAGGTAGGGAGCTGAGGCTCACAGGTCTGGAACGCTGTAGAACAAGCAGCAACTTGGTGCAGGATGTCCAGGGTTTAAATAGGCACCATTTGGCGCCGTTTCCGGCGCGTGCGCGCGCACAGGCGCGCGCGCGCGCACGGGAGCGCGCGAACGCGCACGGGAGCGCGCGAGCGCGCACGGATGCGCGCGCACCACCCGGAAACGGCCAGGAACACTGGCAAAGTCCTTTTTACTGACAAGTAGTGTCTCAGCTTTTCTGTCAGGCTCCTCCCACTGCAGCTTTATTGGTTGTTAGGGGGCTGTCAGCTGTGTAGTAACAGCGAATATGCTACTTGGCTACACTGCGGACATTGGCACTTTGCGTGTCTCTGTACGCACATTTAGAGTAGGTCTGAATAACCTCCAGTTTCATTATCTACAAACTGGGGGTAATTAATAGTGCTGCTTTGTATACAGGCACTATGAAGAACTACCTGAATCTGCCACATGTCGGTAAAATTACCGAAATGGGTGGTAAAGATTTTTGAATTTGGCTCAGGTTATGACATCAAAAAAATGTTCTTATTTCTTTATTGAATTCCCCCCTCCCCCTAATGTGGCGGATATACACTATATTACCAAAAGTATTGGGACGTCTGCCTTTACATGCACATGAACTTTAATGACATCCCAGTCTTAGTCCGTAGGGCTCAATATTGAGTTGGCCCACCCTTTGCCGCTATAACAGCTTCAACTCTTCTGGGAAGGCTGACCACAAGGTTTAGGAGTGTCTATGGGAATGTTTGACCATTCTTCCAGAAGCGTATTTGTGAGGTCAGGCGCTGATATTGGATGAGAAGACCTGGCTCGCAGTCTCCACTCTAATTCATCCCGAAGGTCTTCTACAAGGTTGTGCAGGCCAGTCAAGTTCCTCCACCCCAAACTCGCTCATTCATATCAAGCAATACACTACATATTCGGAAGAAGAGTTATAGAAAGATGACATGGAAAAGGATTTCCCATTCCCAGTAAAGGCCTTCTGCCCATGAGTGATGAATTTGCATGTCGGACATTTTTTCTTTCTGAAGAACACCTATCACATTCCCAAACATGTCACCCTGACTGATATGAGGTGTGGTACCTATAGTCATTTTGCTGGAAGCTACATATAATGTTGAGTGCCCTATGGTAGGAGAATTTGGGTTTTGGAGGGAGGAAAGGTCCCAAATGTGGATCCTGACACAAGATGGACCAATGTGTGGATAGAATTTTTTTCCCCATACTACAGAATTTGTTACGATATTGGGTTGAAACCTTGTGTTGTTATACCCATCTTTACTGACATTCTTCTTTTTCACTGCTGGAACAAGGTATGTTAGTGTAGCCATGTGCTTCCTTGGGAGTAGCTAGTAGTAGTAGTTCACCTTATAGCTGCCCTCAATCACACCATATTTCACACATCCAGAGACACTGACCAGGCCGGCTCTTGTTTTTTTGTTTTATTTAGGGGAAATAACTTGGATTGGGATAAGGGATGACTGTGGGATGCCCAAAGAATTATAGTACACAAATTCCATATACAGTCCTGTATATGCACACTTTCCCTGCAGACTATCCTTCTGCAGACTGTTACTCCTCACAACTCTCCAGCACTAAACTTGCTGACCGTTTCTTCTACAGTTCTCTCTCCAGCACTGAACTTGCAGAATATCACACTTTCTCTTCTCTCCATTACTGTACCACCACGAGCACATGGTGAGGCCTACTCTGTATCAGCAGGACCTCCGGAACACCCATTACAGGTCAGGGATCACGAGCCCCTGAATGTGTAAAAAAAGTACTTGAGTGCTAGCTGGGCCTTTGATGGACTAAAACTCCCAGCCTATCCCTCTTCCTTGTCCCACTGACCTGCTTTTCCTCGGTGACTCTCTTTTCCTTGCCTTCCACAGACTGTCCACTATTCCTTTTACAGCCTGCTCCAGCACTTTCTCTTCCAGCTCCCAGGGACTGTCACTCACCAAACCAGTGGATCACTTTAAAGTCTCTCACTTTGTAGTACCTCTGCTGTTCTCCTGTTCCCCTGTCTGAGTCCAGAAATCACCTCCACTCCTGGCTGCACCTGAACCTCCAGGCCCCAAGGTCACCCTCCCCAGACTGGGGCAACTTCCCGGGGAGGGGCCTCCACAGAGCCTCTGCTACATCTCCTCTGCTACATCACCAGACTTCCACCCGACATTCTCCTCCCAGATTGGGCTGACTCAGAGTATTTAAGGTGGCCTGCCCCCTGCCAGGCCTGGTTAGGAATTGGTCAGGGCTCCTTAGAACACTCCAGATGGCTCCACCTATCTCCCAGCTTTCTGATCAGAAATCTACCTACAGATTTCTAGAAAAGAAGGGGGAGGTTCTGGTGACCTCACCTGTTGAATCAATCCTCCCTGAGACACTCCTCCCAGCCCAGATCAAAACATTCAGGCCTGCTCTTACACTCAGACCTGACTAAACGTTACCTCAACAAGCAAAACCCTACTAGAAAATGCACCTACACTATGGGGGCGCTACACTAGATATGACTTTTCACCCACTTCTGGGGAGTATCCTTTTACGAGAAACTTAAAGCCCGTACACACAGTACAATTGTTGGCCAACAACTGTCGTACCACAATCGGCGCGTGTCTACGAGGCTTTAGTCTACTATTCCTGGCTTTGTATAATATAGTCTTCCTGCAAAGTGCAAGTATTACTAAGCCTGCAAAACTGGCTCTGCGGAATGTTGCCGATCCAACCTAGGATGATGACAGAATGAATTTCTTGCCCCAGGCTTGAAATGGCCTTTAGAAATTATGGTACGCCCCTTGGGAGCTTCATTCTAGTCTAGTATACAACCCTATTACCTGTGTTAAGTGTCCAATGCTCATTTAAATATTCAGCTTTTGTAGTAAACCACCTATGGTGTCGAAAAATGATAGTGAAAAAATACAGCAGTCTTTCTGCACTCACGTTCTGGGGGTCAGCACTCCCATAGAATAATGGCAGCTCCTCAGTCCTCACACCAGCATTCACCACAGAATGGGGCAACACAGATCTCAGTACTCACTGTTTCCCCCTCTGGGTCCTCTAGCAGCACACAGTAGATGGGTTGGGAAGCTGGTCTCCCTGTAGCAGCACACAATAGACAGGTTGGAAAGCCGGTCTCCCTGTAGCAGCGAGCAGTATACAGGTTAGAAAGCTGGTCTCTCTGTAGCAGCACACAGTAGACATGTTGGAAAGGTGGTCTCCCTGTAGCAGCACACAGTAGATGGGTTTGAAAGCTGGTCTCTCTGTAGTAGCGAGCAGTAGACAGATTGGAAAGCTGGTCTCCCTGTAGCAACACACAGTAGACAGGTGGGAAAGGTGGTCTCCCTGTAGCAGCATACAGTATATGTGTTGGAAAGCTGGTCTCCCTGTGACAGCGAGCAGTAGACAGGTTGGAAAACTGGTCTCCCTGTAGCAGCACACAGTAGACAGGTTGGAAATCTGGTCTCCCTGTAGCAGCAAACAATGAACAGATTGGAAATGTGGTCTCCCTGTAGCAGCACCCAGTAGACAGGTTGGAAAGGTGGTCTCTCTGTAGCAGCACACAGTAGATAGGTTGGAAAGCTGGTCTCCCTGTAGCAGCATACAGTGGACAGAATGGAAAAGTGGTCTCCCTGTAGCAGCACACAGTAGATGGGTTGGAAGCAGTAGACAGGTTGGAAAGGGGGTCTCCCTGTAGCAGCAAACAGTAGACAGGTAGGAAAGCTGGCCTGCCCGTAGCAGCACACAGTATATGGTTTGGAAAGCTAGTCTCCCTGTAGCAGCACACAGTAGACAAGTTGGAAAGGTGGTCTCCCTGTAGCAGCACACAATAGACAGGTTGGAAAGGTGGTCTCCCTGTAGCAGCACACAGTAGACAGGTTGGAAAGGTAGTCTCACTGTAGCAGCACACAGTAGATGGGTTGGAAAGCCGTTCTCCATGTAGCAGTTCAGTTCACACAGGCAGGTGTGTAGCCTGGAGCCCTATGCTGGGGTTCCATGACCTATCTCTGCAGCAGCAGCCAGCCATGGATCCTCTTCTGCTACTCACATCAGTCTACAGCACCCTCCACAACCTGTCCCTAATGCAGTATGAGATGGTTTTAGAACGCTAATCTTTCCCCCACAGCACCGACAGGAACCTCTCCCTAATGCAGTATGAGATGGTTTTAGAACAATAATCTCTCCCTCAGAGCACCGGCGGGAACCTGTCCCTAATGCAGTATGAGATGGTTTTAGAAGGATAATCTCTCCCTCAGAGCACCAACAGGAACCTCTCCCTAATGCAGTATGAGATGGTTTTAGGACGATAATCTCTCTCTCAGAGAACCGACAGGAACCTCTCCCTAATGCAGTATGAGATGGTTTTAGAATGGTAATCTCTCCCTCAGAGCACCAACAGGAACCTCTCCCTAATGCAGTATGAGATGGTTTTAGAACGATAATCTCTCCCTTAGAGTACTGACAGAAACCTCTCCCTAATGCAGTATGAGATGGTTTTAGAACGATCCATAATCTCTCCCTCAGAGCACCAACAGGAACCTCTCCCTAATGCAGTATGAGATGGTTTTAGAACGATAATCTCTCCCTTAGAGTACTGACAGGAACCTCTCCCTAATGCAGTATGAGAGGGTTTTAGAACGATCGATAATCTCTCCCTCAGAGCACAGACAGGAACCTCTCCCTAATGCAGCATGAGATGGTTTTAGAACGATGGATAATATTTCCCTCAGAGCACCGACAGGAACCTGTCCCTAATGCAGAATGAGATGATGTGACACGCGGCACTATGTGACTACAGCCTCATATAGAGGCTGGGTCACATGATGCACTGGCCAATCACAGCCACTCCATTAGTAGGCATGGCTGTGATGGCTTCTAAGGGCAAACGAGTGAAACGCTTGTTGATAGGCTGCCCTGCAGCTATTCAAAGGCACCAAAAAATACCCAAAAACCCAACCCGATCCCGGACTTTTTTCAAATGTCAGGGTTTGGGGCACGGACACCCTAAAGTCCGGTACGGACCCGGACTTTACAGTCTGGGTTCGCTCAATTCTAGTCCTAACCTAGGTTCAGACAGAACTTTGTATAAAATAAGCATTGGTGCCAATATACCATCTACTGTTCAACAACTGTCTCATATCAGAGAACTTAATTGAAAACAACACAAACACCACACAGTATCTTGTGCTAGACAGCGCTTGCAAAAATAAACCTGATTGATACTAATAAATATAAAAATAAAGAAATATAAATCAATATAAATTAATACTAGGTGTTCAATCCAATATATTAATGAGTTCTCAGTAGACGTGCAATTTGTTTTGTTCCAAATTAATTTTTCAACTAAAGTTGACAAATTCATAAATTCTGAAAGATTTGAAATAACGAAAACCTGTGTAACAAATTTTTCTGAAAATTTGAAAAGTCCGAAATTCGAAAGAACGAAAATCCGAAATCCGGAAATGCGAAAATTCAAAAATCCGAAAATTTGAAAATTCAAAAATCCGAAAATAAGAACAAAAATTCAAAAGAACGAAAATCTGAAAATGAAAAAAAAAACAGAAAATCCCAAATAATAACGAACTAAAAATAATAGCTATTAATAACTAGTAAATGATAGGTATTCAAGCTTCCTTTCAAATTTGGCGGTTAGTGAGCGTAACAAATACGAATTTATCCGAAGTTACGAATGATATATATATAAATAACGAATGCCACATCTAAACAAATGGAACATAACACATTAATAATAATAATAATACAAACTTTTTTTAATTATCATTATTATTTATTATTAATTTGTACCGTTCCATTCGTTATTTGGGATAATTCGTATCTTCAGATAAATTTCTGTTCGTTATGTTTACTATGAGCCAAGTTTGAAAGGAAATTCCAATACCTATAATTTAATTGTTAGTTATTATTAGGTAGTTATTTTTTTCAGATTTTTGAATTTTTTGGATTTTCTAATTTTCGGATTTTTGTTCTTTCGCATTTTCAGATTTTTGTTCTTATTTTCGGACTTTCGAATTCGCGAATTTCTGAATGTTCGAACTTATGAATTTTTGGATTCAAATTTTTCAGAAGTTTAGAATTTATTTGAAATAATGAATTTCGATCGTAACGAATTATCCGAAAAAAGAAAAAAAAAAGAATGCGATCAAAAGGAAACAAACAAATTTCTCAGCAGTGCAGATGTCTAGTTCTCAGTCAAAAGTAATATGTTCAAATTTGTCATAAACGACAGTGTCCACCCTTATAAAAGTGAAGAAGATGTTTGTCTCCTGACACCAGAAAATACCCCCGGTAATGCTATGTCACCACGTGCTCATATAGAAATCAACACTCACCAGATTGCGTTGACCTCCTTGTTATACAACAAAAAGAATCAGTCTCGCTTTTTGGTCACTCAAGGACCGGATCGTGCCATTAGGTTGGTGCCTGGGATGGATATCCTGCCCTTGTGGTTAAATGAATCAGTGGTCCAATGGCTCAGATGGTAGAGATCCAAAATCAAAAAAAAGAAGGGGTCATAGTGTAAAAATGTGAATTTATTGATAAGAAGACGTTAAGAGAGCAAATTTTACAAAGATGAGGGCTGCTCTCCAGGACTTAGACTGGGAGGGAATATTGGCATCAATGAACACAGAACAGAAATGGGAATTTTTCAAAAAAACTGTAACTACGGTTATAAGGGAGGGTCAGATTCAGGACCTCTCGTCGGGAGTAGAAACATTTTAAACGAGAGAATTGCAGAAGAATAGTTATTTAAGTGTAAAAATGTGATACTGGGGAAGAAAAAAAACTAAAACCTAGAGATGGTAGACTCGGTAACCTGGTGACTAAGTAAATTGGTGTTCCCGTCCTATAGGTAGGGTCCGTGGTTGGATTACCGTGCTAGGCCAGGAACTCACTGGTTTTTCGCTCTGACTAAGAAAAACAACATATTGTTCCTCCAGTTGCGTTAGACCACTCACAACTAAAGATATACTCGTGCACCAC
>BLSH010456983.1:112532-126942 GCA_018402905.1 Glandirana rugosa | reverse complement strand
TCCTTGTCAGTCTGCATACTGTGGAAAGCCGCAGCAGTTGGCATCTGTGTTTCGTCATCATCAGAGACGTGATGCACTGGTGTTTCCATGTCCTCATCCTGCAACAAAAGTGGTTGGGCATCAGTGCACTCAATGTCTTCCACTTCTGGGGCAGCGCTATGTGGATGGCCCACGGAAAGCACACCAGGAGAGTCATCAAAAAGCATAAGAGTCTCTTGCAGGACATGGGGCTCAGACTGCTTGGCTGATTTACAAGGGGCTGACGTGAAATACAGATGGCCATGGGGTTCAGGTGCCAACTCTAAGCTTTCATCAAGGGACCGGGTGGGAGACAATGTGAAGGAACTGGAGGCATTGTCAGCCACCCAATCTACTATCGCCTGTACTTGTTCTGGCCTCACCAATCGTTGAGCGCCATTCGGGCCTACCATATACCGGTGAAGGTTCTGTCGGCTACTCGCACCTGAGGAAGGTGTTTCACTTGTGCGTGTAGCTGGCACAAATCGACCACATCCTCTCCTTGCAACAGGAGCTTCACCAACACCACCGACACCAGCAGCACCAGGACCACGACCACGTCCCTTATTTGACGCTCTACTCATTCTGAACGCAAAGGTACTATTTAGCCCAAATTTCAATTATTTGTTAAACCAGCAATGTAGATGCACTTTTTAATTTTGTGCAAGAAATGCACAGCAAGGTGCAAATGTATTGTGTAGCACTATTTATTAATAAAAAAAAAAAGAATAGTAAATTATTATTCTTTTTTTTTTTTTAAAACAGCTATATAGACGCACTTTTTATTGTTGTGCAAGAAATGCACCACTCACACCAGCAGCAGGAACCTCTTCCTAATGCAGTAGTGGATGGTTTTAGAACGATAATCTCTCCCTCAGAGCACCAACAGGAACCTCTCCCTAATGCAGTATGAGATGGTTTTAGAACGATAATCTCTCCCTCAGAGCACCAACAGGAACCTCTCCCTAATGCAGTATGAGATGGTTTTAGAATGATAATCTCTCCCTCAGAGCACCAACAGGAACCTCTCCCTAATGCAGTATGGGATGGTTTTAGAACGATAATATCTCCCTCAGAGCACCGACAGGAACCTCTCCCTAATGCAGTAGGAGATGGTTTTAGAACGATAATATCTCCCTCAGAGCACCAACAGGAACCTCTCCCTAATGCAGTATGAGATGGTTTTAGAATGATAATCTCTCCCTCAGAGCACCGACAGGAACCTGTCCCTAATGCAGTATGAGATGGTTTTAGAACGATAATCTCTCCCTCAGAGCACTAACAGGAACCTGTCCCTAATGCAGTATGAGATGGTTTTAGAATGATAATCTCTCCCTCAGAGCACCGACAGGAACCTCTCCCTAATGCAGTATGAGATGGTTTTAGAACGATAATCTCTCCCTCAGAGCACCGAGAGGAACCTGTCCCTAATGCAGTATGAGATGGTTTTAGAAAGCTAATCTTTCCCCCACAGCACCGTCAGGAACCTCTCCCTAATGCAGTAGGAGATGGTTTTAGAACGATAATCTCTCCCTCAGAGCACCGACAGGAACCTGTCCCTAATGCAATATGAGATGGTTTTAGAACGATAATCTCTCCCTCAGAGCACCAACAGGAACCTCTCCCTAATGCAGTATGAGATGGTTTTAGAACGATAATCTCTACCTCAAAGCACTAACAGGAACCTGTCCCTAATGCAGTATGAGATGGTTTTAGAAAGCTAATCTTTCCCCCATAGCACCTTCAGGAACCTGTCCCTAATGCAGTATGAGATGGTTTTAGAAAGCTAATCTTTCCCCCACAGCACCGTCAGGAACCTCTCCCTAATGCAGTATGAGATGGTTTTAGAATGATAATCTCTCCCTCAGAGCACCAACAGGAACCTCTCCCTAATGCAGTATGGGATGGTTTTAGAACAATAATATCTCCCTCAGAGCACCGACAGGAACCTCTCCCTAATGCAGTAGGAGATGGTTTTAGAACGATAATCTCTCCCTCAGAGCACCGACCGGAACCTGTCCCTAATGCAGTATGAGATGGTTTTAGAACGATAATCTCTCCCTCAGAGCACCAACAGGAACCTCTCCCTAATGCAGTATGGGATGGTTTTAGAACGATAATATCTCCCTCAGAGCACCAACAGGAACCTCTCCCTAATGCAGTATGAGATGGTTTTAGAACGATAATCTCTACCTCAAAGCACTAACAGGAACCTGTCCCTAATGCAGTATGAGATGGTTTTAGAATGATAATCTCTCCCTCAGAGCACCGACAGGAACCTCTCCCTAATGCAGTATGAGATGGTTTTAGAACGATAATCTCTCCCTCTGAGCACCAACAGGAACCTGTCCCTAATGCAGTATGAGATGGTTTTAGAACGATAATCTCTCCCTCAGAGCACCGAGAGGAACCTGTCCCTAATGCAGTATGAGATGGTTTTAGAAAGCTAATCTTTCCCCCACAGCACCGTCAGGAACCTCTCCCTAATGCAGTATGAGATGGTTTTAGAACGATAATCTCTCTCTCAGAGCACCAACAGGCACCTGTCCCTAATGCAGTATGAGATGGTTTTAGAAGGATAATCTCTCCCTCAGAGCAACAACAGGAACCTCTCCCTACTCCAGTATGAGATGGTTTTAGAACGCTAATCTCTCCTTTAGAGCACAGACAGGAACCTCTCCCTAATGCAGTATGAGATGGTTTTAGAATGATCGATAATATTTTCCTCATAGCACCGACAGGAACCTGTCCCTAATGCAGTAGTAGATGGTTTTAGAATGATAATCTCTCCCTCAGAGCACCAATAGGAAGCTCTCCCTAATGCAGTATGAGATGGTTATAGAACGATAATCTCTCCCTCAGAGCACAAATAGGAAGCTCTCCCTAATGCAATATGAGATGGTTATAGAACGATAATCTCTCCCTCAGAGCACCATCAGGAACCTCTCCCTAATGCAGTAAGAGATGGTTTTAGAACGATCGATAATATTTCCCTCACAGCACCGACAGGAACCTCTCCCTAATGCAGAATGAGATGATGTGACACGCGGCACTACGTGACTCCAGCCTCATATAGAGGCTGGGTCACATGATGCACTGGCCAATCACAGCCACTCCATTAGTAGGCATGGCTGTGATGGCTTCTAAGGGCAAACAAGTGAAATGCTTGTTGATAGGCTGCCCTGCAGCTATTCAAAGGCGCCAAAAAATATGCAAAATCCCAACCCAATCCCGGACTTTTTTCAAATGTCCGGGTTCGGGTGCGGGGCACAGACACCCTAAAATCCAGTACGGACCAGAACTTTACAGTCCGGGTTCACTCAACTCTAGTCCTAACCTAGGTTCAGACAGAACTTTGTATACAATAAGCATTGGTTCCAATATACCATCTACTGTTCAAAAAATAAACCTGATTGATACTAATAAATATAAAAATAAAGAAATATAAATCAATATAAATTAATATTAGGTGTTCAATCCAATATATTAATGAGTTCTCAGTAGACGTGCAATTTTGTTTTGTTCCAAATTAATTTTTCAACGTAATTTGACAAATTCATAAATTATGAAAGATTTGAAATAACGAAAACCTGTTTAACAAATTTTTCTGAAAATTCAAAAAGTCCGAAATTTCGAAAGAACGAAAATCCGAAAATTTGAAAATTCAAAAATCCGTAAATTTGAAAATTCAAAAATCCGAAAATAAGAAGGAAAATCCAAAAATTCAAAAGAACGAAAATCTGAAAATTAAAAAAAACAGAAAATCCCAAATAATAACTAACTAAAAATAATAACTATTAATAACTAGTAAATGATAGGTATTCAAGCTTCCTTTCAAATTTGGCTGTTAGTGAACGTAACAAATACGAATTTATCCAAAGTTACGAATTATATATATATAAATAACGAATGCCGCATCTAAACAAATGGAACATAACAAATTAATAATAATAATAATAAAAACTTTTTTTAATTATTATTATTATTTATTATTAACCACTTCAGCCCCGGAAGAATTTCCCACTTTAGGACCAGAGCACTTTTTGCGATTTGGCGCTGCGTCGCTTTAACTGACAATTGCGCGGTCGTGCGACTTTGTACCCAAACAAAATTTGCGTCCTTTTTTTTTTGATCGCCTCTGCGTCATTTCTTATCACCGCTATAAACAAAAGAAGAGCGACCATTTTGCAAAAAAACCCAAATTTCTTACTTTTTGCTAAAATTCAAATCAAAAAAAATAATATAAAAAAACATTTTTTTCACAGTTTTTGGCCGATTTATATAATTCCTCATATTTGCGATAAAAAAAATAGCAATCGGCATTTATTGATTGGTTTGCGCAAAAGTGGCCGCGTTTATGGATGGTGAGAATTCATTTCTGGGGTTTTTATTTTTTACTAGTAATGGCGGCAATCTGCGATTTTTAGCGGTAATTCGATATTGGGGGGGGACATGTCGGACCATTTTGACACTTTTGTGGGACCAATGACATTTATTCAGCGATCAGAAATTTAAATGTCCACTGATTACTGTATAAATGTCATTGGCAGGGAAGGGGTTAACCTGCAGGGGGAGAGCTAGGGGTTAATCGTGTTCCCTGGGTGTTCTTACTGTGGGGGGGTTGGGCTAACATGGGCATGAGAGATCTAACTGATCCCAGTGACAGGGATCAGTAGATCTCTCATGCCCCACTGACAGGGCGGGGAACCGCCGTGTTTACATTGGCGGTTCCCCGTTCTTTCTCTGTAGCCGCTCATCGCGGCTCGCCGGCGGACATCAGGTCCGCCCGAGCCGCGGGCACACTCCCCAGGAGTGCGGCGGGTGCGTGCGCCGCCGGCGCGCGAGCCCCCTGGTGGCCAAATGCGAATCGCCGCTTATTTACGGCGATTCGCACAGGGCTCCCCCACTGCCGCCGTGAAAAGACGCGCGGTGGGGAACCGGTTAATTTGTTACGTTCCATTTGTTTAGATGCGGCATTCATTATTTGGGATAATTCGTAACTTCAGATAAATTTCTGTTCGTTATGTTCACTATCAGCCAAGTTTGAAAGGAAATTCCAATAACTATAATTTAATTGTTAGTAGTTTTTAGGTAGTTATTTCTTCAGATTTTTGAATCTTTTGGATTTTCTAATTTTCGGATTTTTGTTCTTTCGTATTTTCAGATTTTTGTTCTCATTTTCGGACTTTCAAATTCCCAAATTTCTGAATGTTCGAACTTATGAATTTTTGGATTCAAATTTTTCCAAAATTTAGAATTTATTTGAAATAATGAATTTCGATCGTAACGAATGATCCGAAAAAAAGAATTAATGTGATCAAAAGGAAACAAACATATTTCTCGGCAGTGCAGATGTCTAGTGCTCAGTCAAAAGTAATATGTTCAAATTTGTCATAAACGACAGTGTCCACCCTTATAAAAGTGAAGAAGATGTTTGTCTCCTGACACCAGAAAATACCCCCGGTAATGCTATGTCCCCACGTGCTCATATAGAAATCAACACTCACCAGATTGCGTTGACCTCCTTGTTATACAACAAAAAGAGTCAGTCTCGCTTTTTGGTCACTGAAGGACCGGATTGTGCCATTAGGTTGGTGCCTGGGATGGATATCCTGCCCTCGTGGTTAAATGAATCAGTGGTCCAATGGCTCAGATGGTAGAGATCCAAAATCAAAAAAAGAAGGGGTCCTCTCATAGTGTAAAAATGTGAATTTATTGATAAGAAGACGTTCGCTCCCAAAGCAAACATTTAAAAACATACAAAAATGTGTGCTCCCAAAATGCCTGGTCAGTTAGGAAGCCGCCGGGCAGATCATGCGCCTTCCACCAAGACTGGAAGTGACGCACCGAGAGTTCCGTTTGACGCGTTTCGTCATCATGTGACGTCCTCAGAAGCAAGAAGTCACAGTGTGTGCCTCCATCCTAAATACAATATACAGACCAGGAATAAGCAGGACTAGGCAGGCAGAATCAGTACAGCAGCTCTCCCTTCCCACCACTGCGGCTGTCACACGAGCAATGCAGCAGCAGCTGTGGGGATTGACAGCAGGAAGTTGGCATATTTTTAGCCAATAGACAGCCTGCTATTGACTAAAGAATCTGCCCACTGTTGCTGTCAGTTAAGGCAAAAATGTTCCTGATGGAAAAGTAGTGTCTCAGCTTTTCTGTCAGGCTCCTCCCACTGCAGCTTTATTGGTTGTTAGGGGGCTGTCAGCTGTGTAGCAACAGCGAATATGCTACTTGGCTACACTGCGGACATTGGCACTTTGCGTGTCTCTGTACGCAAATTTAGAGTAGGTCTGAATAACCTCCAGTTTCATTATCTACAAACTGGGGGTAATTAATAGTGCTGCTTTGTATACAGGCACTATGAAGAACTACCTGAATCTGCCACATGTCGGTAAAATTACCGAAATGGGTGGTAAAGATTTTTGAATTTGGCTCAGGTTATGACACCAAAAAATTGTTCTTATTTCTTTATTGAATTCCCCCCTCCCCCTAATGGGGCGGATATACACTATATTACCAAAAGTATGGGGACGTCTGCCTTTACACGCACATGAACTTTAATGACATCCCAGTCTTAGTCCGTAGGGTTCAATATTGAGTTGGCCCGCCCTTTGCTGCTATAACAGCTTCAACTCTTCTGGGAAGGCTGACCACAAGGTTTAGGAGTGTCTATGGGAATGTTTGACCCTTCTTCCAGAAGAGCATTTGTGAGGTCAGGCGCTGATATTGGATGAGAAGACCTGGCTCACAGTCTCCACTCTAATTCATCTCGAAGGTCTTCTATAAGGTTGTGCAGGTCAGTCAAGTTCCTCCACCCCAAACTCGCTCATTCATATCAAGCAATACACTACACATTCGGAAGAAGAGTTATAGAAAGATGACATGGAAAAGGATTTCCCATTCCCAGTAAAGACCTTCTGCCCATGAGTGATGAATTTGCATGTCGGACATTTTTTCTTTCTGAAGAACACCTATCACATTCCCAAACATGTCACCCTGACTGATATGAGGTGTGGTACCTATAGTCATTTTGCTGGAAGCTACATATAATGTTGAGTGCCCTATGGTAGGAGAATTTGGGTTTTGGAGGGAGGGTGGGTCCCAAATGTGGATCCGGACACAAGATGGACCAATGTGTGGATAGAATTTTTTACCCATACTACAGAATTTGTTACGATATTGGGTTGAAACCTTGTGTTGTTATACCCATCTTTACTGACATTCTTCTCTTTCACTGCTGGAACCAGGTATGTTAGTGTAGCCATGTGCTTCCTTGGGAGTAGCTAGTAGTAGTAGTTCACCTTATAGCTGCCCTCAATCGCACCATATTTCACACATCTGGAGACACTGACCAGGCCGGCTCTTGTTTTTTTGTTTTATTTAGGGGAAATAACTTGGATTGGGATAAGGGATGACTGTGGGATGCCCAAAGAATTATAGTACACAAGCTCCATATACAGTCCTGTATATGCACACTTTCCCTGCAGACTATCCTTCTGCAGACTGTTACTCCTCACAACTCTCCAGCACTAAACTTGCTGACCGTTTCTTCTACAGTTCTCTCTCCAGCACTGAACTTGCAGAATATCACACTTTCTCTTCTCTCCAGTACTGTACCACCACATGGTGAGGCCTACTCTGTATCAGCAGGACCTCCGGAACACCCATTACAGGTCAGGGATCACAAGCCCCTGAATGTGTAGAAAAAGTACTTGAGTGCTAGCTGGGCCTTTGATGGACTACAACTCCCAGCCCATCCCTCTTCCAGGTCCCACCGACCTGCTTTTCCTCAGTGACTCTCTTTTCCTTGCCTTCCACAGACTGTCCACTATTCCTCCTACAGCCTGCTCCAGCACTTTCTCTTCCAGCTCCCAGGGACTGTCACTCACCAAACCAGTGGATCACTTTAAAGTCTCTCACTTTGTAGTACCTCTGTTGTTCTCCTGTTCCCCTGTCTGAGTCCAGAAATCACCTCCACTCCTGGCTGCACCTGAACCTCCAGGCCCCAAGGTCAACCTCCCCAGACTGGGGCAACTTCCTGGGGAGGGGCCTCCACAGCACCTCTGCTACATCTCCTCTGCTACATCTCCAGACTTCCACCCGACATTCTCCTCCCAGATTGGGCTGACTCAGAGTATTTAAGGAGGCCTGCCCCCTGCCAGGCCTGGTTAGGAATTGGTCAGGGCTCCTTAGAACACTCCAGATGGCTCCACCTATCTCACAGCTTTCTGATCAGAAATCTACCTCCAGGTTTGTAGAAAAGAAGGGGGAGGTTCTGGTGACCTCACCTGTTGAATCAATCCTCCCTGAGACACTCCTCCCGGCCCAGATCAAAACATTCAGACCTGCTCTTACACTCAGGCCTGACTAAATTTTACCTCAACAAGCAAAACCCTGCTAGAAAATGCACCTACACTATGGGGGCGCTACACTAGATATGACTTTTCACCCACTTCAGGGGAGTATCCTTTTACGAGAAACTTAAGGCCCGTACACACAGTACAATTGTTGGCCAACAACTGTCGTACGACAATCGGCGCATGTGTACGAGACTTTAGTCTACTATTCCTGGCTTTGTATAATATAGTCTTCCTGCAAAGTGCAAATATTTCTAAGCCTGCAAAACTGGCTCTGCGGAATGTTGCCGATCCAACCTAGGATGATGACAGAATGAATTTCTTGCCGCAGGCTTGAAATGGCCTTTAGAGATGATGGTACTACCCTTGGGAGCTTCATTCTAGTCTAGTATTTAACCCTATTACCTGTGTTAAGTGTCCAATGCTCATTTAAATATTCAGCTTTTGTAGTAAACAACCTATGGTGTCGAAAAATTATAGTGAAAAAATACAACAGTCTTTCTGCACTCACATTCTGATGGTCAGCACTCCCATAGAATAATGGCAGCTCCTCAGTCCTCACACCAGCCTTCACCACAGAATGGGGCAACACAGATCTCAGTACTCACTGTTTCCCCCTCTGGGTCCTGTATCAGCACACAGTAGATGGGTTGGGAAGCCGGTCTCCCTGTAGCAGCGAGCAGTAGACAGGTTGGAAAGCTGGTCTCCCTGTAGCAGCACACAGTAGACAGGTTGGAAAGGTGGTCTCACTGTAGCAGCAAACAATGGACAGATTGGAAAGGAGGTCTCCCTGTAGCAGCACACATTAGACAGGTTGGAAAGGTGGTCTCTCTGTAGCAGCACACAGTAGACAGGTTGGAAAGCTGGTCTCCCTGTAGCAGCACACAGTGGACAGATTGGAAAGGTGGTCTCCCTGTAGCAGCAAACAGTAGACAGGTAGGAAAGCTGGCCTGCCCGTAGCAGCACACAGTATATGGTTTGGAAAGCTAGTCTCCCTGTAGCAGCACACAGTAGACAAGTTGGAAAGGTGGTCTCCCTGTAGCAGCACACAATAGACAGGTTGGAAAGGTGGTCTCCCTGTAGCAGCACACAGTAGACAGGTTGGAAAGGTAGTCTCACTGTAGCAGCACACAGTAGATGGGTTGGAAAGCCGTTCTCCATGTAGCAGTTCATTTCACACAGGCAAGTGTGTAGCCTGGAGCCCTATGCTGGGGTTCCATGACCTATCTCTGCAGCAACAGCCAGCCATGGATCCTCTTCTGCTACTCACATCAGTCTACAGCACCCTCCACAACCTGTCCCTAATGCAGTATGAGATGGTTTTAGAACGCTAATCTTTCCCCCACAGCACCGACAGGAACCTCTCCCTAATGCAGTATGAGATGGTTTTAGAACGATCGATAATATTTCCCTCAGAGCACCAACAGGAACCTGTCCCTAATGCAGAATGAGATGATGTGACATGCGGCACTACGTGACTCCAGCCTCATATAGAGGTTGGGTCACATGATGCACTGGCCAATTACAGCCACTCCATTAGTAGGCATGGCTGTGATGGCTTCTAAGGGCAAACGAGTGAAACGCTTGTTGATAGGCTGCCCTGCAGCTATTCAAAGGCACCAAAAAATACCCAAAAACCCAACCCGATCCCGGACTTTTTTCAAATGTCAGGGTTCGGGGCACGGACACCCTAAAGTCCGGTACGGACCCGAACTTTACAGTCCGGGTTCGCTCAATTATAGTCCTAACCTAGGTTCAGACAGAACTTTGTATAAAATAAGCATTGGTGCCAATATACCATCTACTGTTCAACAACTGTCTCATATCAGAGAACTTAATTGAAAACAACACAAACACCACAGTATCTTGTGCTAGACAGCGCTTGCAAAAATAAACCTGATTGATACTAATAAATATAAAAATAAAGAAATATAAATCAATATAAATTAATACTAGGTGTTCAATCCAATATATTAATGAGTTCTCAGTAGACGTGCAATTTGTTTTGTTCCAAATTAATTTTTCAACTAAAGTTGACAAATTCATAAATTCTGAAAGATTTGAAATAACGAAAACCTGTTTAACAGATTTTTCCGAAAATTTGAAAAGTCCGAAATTCGAAAGAACGAAAATCTGAAATCCGGAAATGCGAAAATTCAAAAATCCGAAAATTTGAAAATTCAAAAATCCGAAAATAAGAACAAAAATTCAAAAGAACGAAAATCTGAAAATGAAAAAAAACCCAGAAAATCCCAAATAATAACTAACTAAAAATAATAGCTATTAATAACTAGTAAATAATAGGTATTCAAGCTTCCTTTCAAATTTGGCAGTTAGTGAACGTAACAAATACGAATTTATCCGAAGTTACGAATGATATATATATAAATAACGAATGCCGAATCTAAACAAATGGAACATAACAATTTTATAATAATAATAATACAAACTTTTTTTAATTATCATTATTATTTATTATTAATTTGTTCCGTTCCAATCGTTATTTGGGATAATTCCTATCTTCAGATACATTTCTGTTCGTTATGTTCACTATGATCCAAGTTTGAAAAGAAATTCCAATACCTATAATTTAATTGTTAGTTATTATTAGGTAGTTATTTTTTTCAGATTTTTGAATTTTTTGCATTTTCTAATTTTCGGATTTTTGTTCTTTCGCATTTTCAGATTTTTGTTCTTATTTTCGGACTTTCGAATTCCCGAATTTCTGAATGTTCGAACTTATGAATTTTTGGATTCAAATTTTTCCGAAGTTTAGAATTTATTTGAAATAATGAATTTCGATCGTAACGAATAATCCGAAAAAAGAAAAAAAAATGAATGCGATCAAAAGGAAACAAACAAATTTCTCGGCAGTGCAGATGTCTAGTGCTCAGTCAAAAGTAATATGTTCAAATTTGTCATAAACGACAGTGTCCACCCTTATAAAAGTGAAGAAGATGTTTGTCTCCTGACACCAGAAAATACCCCCGGTAATGCTATGTCACCACGTGCTCATATAGAAATCAACACTCACCAGATTGCGTTGACCTCCTTGTTATACAACAAAAAGAGTCGCTTTTTGGTCACTCAAAGACCGTATTGTGCCATTAGGTTGGTGCCTGGGATGGATATCCTGCCCTCGTGGTTAAATGAATCAGTGGTCCAATGGCTCAGATGGTAGAGATCCAAAATCAAAAAAAAGAAGGGGTCCTCTCATAGTGTAAAAATGTGAATTTATTGATAAGAAGACGTTCGCTCCCAAAGCAAACATTTAAAAACACCCAAAAATGTGTGCTCCCAAAATGCCTGGTCAGTTAGGAAGCCGCCGGGCAGTTCATGTGCCTTCCACCAAGACTGGAAGTGACGCACCGAGAGCTCCGTTTGACGCGTTTCGTCATCATGTGACGTCCTCAGAAGCAAGAAGTCACAGTGCGTGCCTCCATCCTAAATACAATATACAGACCAGGAATTAGCAGGACTAGGCAGGCAGAATCAGTACAGCAGCTCTCCCTTCCCACCACTGTGGCTGTCACATGAGCAATGCAGCAGCAGCTGTGGGGATTGACAGCAGGAAGTTGGCATATTTTTAGCCAATAGACAGCCTGCTATTGACTAAAGAATCTGCCCACTGCTTTCTGTCAGTTAAGGCAAAAATGTTCCTGATGGAAAAGTAGTGTCTCAGCTTTTCTGTCAGGCTCCTCCCACTGCAGCTTTATTGGTTGTTAGGGGGCTGTCAGCTGTGTAGCAACAGCGAATATGCTACTTGGCTACACTTTGCGTGTCTCTGTATGCAAATTTAGAGTAGGTCTGAATAACCTCCAGTTTCATTATCTACAAACTAGGGGTAATTATTAGTGCTGCTTTGTATACAGGCACTATGAAGAACTACCTGAATCTGCCACATGTCGGTAAAATTACCGAAATGGGTGGTAAAGATTTTTGAATTTGGCTCAGGTTATGAAACCAAAAAATTGTTCTTATTTCTTTATTGAATTCCCCCCCTCCCCCTAATGTGGCGGATATACACTACATTACCAAAAGTATTGGGACGTCTGCCTTTACACGCACATGAACTTTAATGACATCCCAGTCTTAGTCCGTAGGGTTCAATATTGAGTTGGCCCACCCTTTGCCGCTATAACAGCTTCAGCTCTTCTGGGAAGGGTGACCACAAGGTTGAGGAGTGTCTATGGGAATGTTTGACCATTCTTCCAGAAGAGCATTTGTGAGGTCAGGCGCTGATATTGGATGAGAAGACCTGGCTCGCAGTCTCCACTCTAATTCATCTCGAAGGTCTTCTATAAGGTTGTGCAGGTCAGTCAAGTTCCTCCACCCCAAACTCGCTCATTCATATCAAGCAATACACTACACATTCGGAAGAAGAGTTATAGAAAGATGACATGGAAAAGGATTTCCCATTCCCAGTAAAGACCTTCTGCCCATGAGTGATGAATTTGCATGTCGGACATTTTTTCTTTCTGAAGAACACCTATCACATTCCCAAACATGTCACCCTGACTGATATGAGGTGTGGTACCTATAGTCATTTTGCTGGAAGCTACATATAATGTTAAGTGCCCTATGGTAGGAGAATTTGGGTTTTGGAGGGAGGGTAGGTCCCAAATGTGGATCCTGACACAAGATGGACCAATGTGTGGATAGAATTTTTTTTCCCATACTACAGAATTTGTTACGATATTGGGTTGAAACCCTGCGTTGTTATACCCATCTTTACTGACATTCTTCTCTTTCACTGCTGGAACCAGGTATGTTAGTGTAGCCATGTGCTTCCTTGGGAGTAGCTAGTAGTAGTAGTTCACCTTATAGCTGCCCTCCATCACACCATATTTCACACATCCGGAGACACTGACCAGGCCGGCTCTTGTTTTTTTGTTTTATTTAGGGGAAATAACTTGGATTGGGATAAGGGATGACTGTGGGATGCCCAAAGAATTATAGTACACAAATTCCATATACAGTCCTGTATATGCACACTTTCCCTGCAGACTATCCTTCTGCAGACTGTTACTCCTCACAACTCTCCAGCACTAAACTTGCTGACCGTTTCTTCTACAGTTCTCTCTCCAGCACTGAATTTGCAGAATATCACACTTTCTCCTCTCTCCAGCACTGTACCACCACGAGCACATGGTGAGGCCTACTCTGTATCAGCAGGACCTCTGGAACACCCATTACAGGTCAGGGATCACAAGCCCCTGAATGTGTAGAAAAAGTACTTGAGTGCTAGCTGGGCCTTTGATGGACTACAACTCCCAGCCCATCCCTCTTCCAGGTCCCACCGACCTGCTTTTCCTCAGTGACTCACTTTTCCTTGCCTTCCACAGACTGTCCACTATTCCTCCTACAGCCTGCTCCAGCACTTTCTCTTCCAGCTCCCAGGGACTGTCACTCACCAAACCAGTGGATCACTTTAAAGTCTCTCACTTTGTAGTACTTCTGTTGTTCTCCTGTTCCCCTGTCTGAGTCCAGAAATCACCTCCACTCCTGGCTGCACCTGAACCTCCAGGCCCCAAGGTCACCCTCCCAGACTGGGGCGACTTCCCGGGGAGGGGCCTCCACAGCGCCTCTGCTACATCTCCTCTGCTACATCTCCAGGGAGGGGCCCTTCAGCGGGGTCAGACCCTCCCACTGGAACCCCGGACCTCCAAGTCCACGTCGGTCCTCACCTCCACTAAAGACCTGAGTCTGTCCCCTTGTCCTCTTGTTGTCTTCATGATGTTTCACTCTCTGAAATTTCACTAGGTGACCAAACCACTCACTGTCAGGGACCCTCGACCTTCTCTTTCACGACCTCGTCCGACATCCTCCTTATCACCTGTCAGACACCTTCCGTTCCTTTTCACTCAGTGACTCCTTTTCGTCCAGCCACCCTGGACCTTCTCCCTACCCGACCCTCAACATCAGGTAGTTTCCGGGTCGATCGTGAGTTCATGAAAAAGATGTGTAAGTCCCCGAACACTAGGGACTGGACATTACCCACAAGGTCTCCAGGACGACTATGTCTC
>BLSH010456983.1:89837-112522 GCA_018402905.1 Glandirana rugosa | reverse complement strand
CTGACCGAAAGGTTGGGTAGATGACACACGACGATGTCCCTCTGGTGGAAAGGTTGGACAGATGACACACGACGATGTCCCTCTGGTCGAAAGGTTGGACAGATGACGAGCTACGAAGTCCCTCTGGCCGAAAGGTTGGGTAGATGACACACGACGATGTCCGTCTGGTGGAAAGGTGGGACAGATGACGCACGACGATGTCCCTCTGGTCGAAAGGTTGGACAGATGACACACGACGATGTCCCTCTGGTCGAAGGGTTGGACAGATGACACACGACGATGTCCTGGGTCTCCCCCTTTGTCACTCATGACTCTAGACACAACGGGGTAAGACACCACTTCCGTGGTCAGCACTCCCATAGAATAATGGCAGCTCCTCAGTCCTCACACCAGCCTTCACCACAGAATGGGGCAACACAGATCTCAGTACTCACTGTTTCCCCCTCTGGGTCCTGTAGCAGCACACAGTAGACAGGTTGGGAAGCTGGTCTCCCTGTAGCAGCACACAGTAGACAGGTTGGAAAGCTGGTCTCCCTGTAGCAGCACGCAGTAGACAGGGTGGAAAGGTGGTCTGCCTGTAGCAGCACACAGTAGATGGGTTGGAAAGCCGGTCTCCCTGAAGCATCGAGCAGTAGACAGGTTGGAAAGCTGGTCTCCCTGTAGCAGCACACAGTAGACAGGTTGGAAAGGTGGTCTCCCTGTAGCAGCACACAGTAGATGGGTTGGAAAGCCAGTCTCCCTGTAGCAGCGAGCAGTAGAAAGGTTAGAAAGCTGGTCTCCCTGTAGCAGCACACAGTAGACAGGTTGGAAAGGTGGTCTCCCTGTAGCAGCATACAGTAGATGGGTTGGAAAGCTGGTCTCCCTGTGGCAGCGAGCAGTAGACAGGTTAGAAAAGTGGTCTCCCTGTAGCAGCACACAGTAGACAGGTTGGAAAGCTGGTCTCCCTGTAGCAGCAAACAATGGACAGATTGGAATGGTGGTCTCCCTGTAGCAGCACACAGTAGACAGGTTGGAAAGGTGGTCTCTCTGTAGCAGCACACAGTAGACACGTTGGAAAGCTGGTCTCCCTGTAGCAGCACACAGTGGACAGATTGGAAAGGTGGTCTCCCTGTAGCAGCACACAGTAGAGGGGTTGGAAGCAGTAGACAGGTTGGAAAGGTGGTCTCCCTGTAGCAGCAAACAGTAGACAGGTAGGAAAGCTGGCCTGCCCGTAGCAGCACACAGTAGATGGTTTGGAAAGCTGGTCTCCCTGTAGCAGCACACAGTAGACAAGTTGGAAAGGTGGTCTTCCTGTAGCAGCACACAGTAGACAGGTTGGAAAGGTGGTCTCCCTGTAGCAGCACACAGTAGACAGGTTGGAAAGGTAGTCTCACTGTAGCAGCACACAGTAGATGGGTTGGAAAGCCGTTCTCCATGTAGCAGTTCAGTGCACACAGGCAGGTGTGTAGCCTGGAGCCCTATGCTGGGGTTCCATGACCTATCTCTGCAGCAGCAGCCAGCCATGGATCCTCTTATGCTACTCACATCAGTCTACAGCACACTCCACAACCTGTGCCTACAGCCTCTATATCCCCACATGCGTCTCTCTCTCCACCCCACCTCCCAGTTCTCTTTCTCCTCCTACTTTTTCTGCCCCCTTTCCCTAGGCAAGCTGGGAAATGTAGTTCCTGCTGCTCCTTCCACAGGGCTGAGTCACAATGTGGCTCTCATCAGCCCCAGTTCCCCCCAGCAGAAATTCAGTCCACATCCTCTTCCTCTGTGATACTGGATGGCAGTGGCAGCTGGTGAAATTTTAGGATGGGGGGGCGCTAGACCCAGCCCTTTCTTTTTGACCCCTCCCAGTTCTCATAAGCCCCACCCTTTATAGTTTCCAACCCTTGTTTCACGGGTATATAGCCCAGCATCATCAGATAGTGGTATAAAGCATCACCAGTTAGGAGTATACAGAGCCCCAGATAGCAGTATACAGAGTCACCAGATAGCAGTACACAGAGCACCAGATAGCAGTATACAGAGCACCAGATAGCAGTATACAGAGTCACCATATAGCAGTATACAGAGCACCAGCTAACAGTATACAGAGCCCCAGATAGCAGTGCACAGAGTCCCAGATAGGGTATACAGAGACCCAGATAGGGTATACATGGTCCCAGATAGGGTATATGGGGTCCCAGATAGGGTATACATGGTCCCAGATAGGGTATACAGGGTCCCAGATAGGGTATACAGTCACCAGATAGGCTATACAGGGTCCCAGATAGGGTATACAGGGTTCCAGATAGGGTATACAGTCACCAGATAGGGTATACAGGGTCCCAGATAGGGTATACATGGTCCCAGATAGGGAATACAGTGTCCCAGATAGGGTATACAGGGTCCCAGAAGGGTATACAGTCACCAGATGGGGTATATAGGGTCCCAGATAGGGTATACAGTCACCAGATAGGGTATAAAGAGCCCCAAATAGGGTATACAGAGCCCCAGATAGTGTATACAGTCACCAGATAGGGGTATATAGGGTCCCAGATAGTGTATACAGTCACCAGGTAGGGATTTGCGGCAGTTCATGCTGCATGCAGAATATTGCACATAACATGTCATAGGAAGCTCCATGCAGAGTATTGCACATAGTATATCATAGGAAGCTCCATGCAGGGTATTGCACATAGTAATTCATAGGAAACTCCATGCAGAATATTGCACATAGTAATTTATAGGAAGCTCCATGCAGAATATTGCACATAGTATATCATAGGAAGCTCCATGCAGAATATTGCACATAGTAATTCATAGGAAACTCCATGCAAAGTATTGCACATAGTAATTCATAGGAAACTCCATGCAGAATATTGCACATAGTAATTCATAGGAAACTCCATGCAGAATATTGCACATAGTACGTCATAGGAAGCTCCATGCAGAATATTGCACATAGTAACTCATAGGAAGCTCCATGCAGAATATTGCACATAGTAATTCATAGGAAACTCCATGCAGAATATTGCACATAGTACGTCTTGGGAAGCTCCATGCAGAGTATTGCCCCCCCCCGTGGTGCCCCTGCCGCCCCCCCCCCTGAAGTCAGGACAAGTCCCGCACTTACCCCATCTAATAGGCAGGCAGGCGTGTGCAGAGTTCGGCATGCGGCCGTTTCTATGCAGAGGCAGTGCTTGTGGTGAGCGTGCTGAAGCCTGGAGCCTTTTCTCTCCAGTCTCCATGGCCGTAAGTAATGCAGAGGCTCCTCCAGATCAATCACCAGTACCAGGAGCCAATAGGCGTCTTGAGGCGCAGAGCAAAGCTCCTCAAGGCAGGATTAAACCCTGCCATTGAAGCGTGACGCCTGCAATCATGTGATTGCCCCAACACACTGCACTATGGTAAATTTAAACAAACTTTTTTTTTAAAGGGGACTTTCTATTTATTCTTTTTAAAAGGGGCTTTTTTTTGGGGGGGGGGCAGCCCCCGGGCACCCCCTATGGGCGGGCCGCCACTGCTGGATGGTGAGTGGAGCTCATCCAGAGGATACACACACAGCCCAGTAGTTAGGGTTGCCACATCATCCCTTTAATCCAGGACACACACTAATTACACAGATTGTTCTGTGGCTGATTAAGGTGGTAATTAAACTCACTTGGTGCCTCATCTTCATTAAATCAGCCTCAGAACAACCTGTGTAATTCATACGTGTCCTGGATTAAAGGGATGATGTGGCAACCCTACCAGTAGTAGTAGCAAGAGTGATAATGGCCCCACTACACCAGATTACAGCAAATGTTTGATTACAGTCATCACTAGGCTACAACAAATAGCCGTTTACAGCCAATGCCAGACTACAGCCCACTAGGGTTGCCACCTCATCCCTTTAATCCAGGACACATATTAATTACACAGGTTGTTCTGTGGCTGATTAAGGTGGCAATTAAACTCACTTGGTGCCTCATCTGCATTAAATTAGCCTCAGAACAACCTGTGTAATTCATATGTGCTCGGGTTTAAAGGGATGAGGTGGCAACCCTACAGCCCACAGCAAATTACAGCCAGCACTTGGTTACAACCAGCACCAGATTAAAGCCAGTATCTGATCACAGCTAGTGTCAGTGTGTCAAATTGGAATGGGGTGCACACTTAATTAAAATTGGAAAAACTTTGCCTGGCCTGATGAGTCTGGATTTCAGCTGTGACATTCAGATGGTGGGGTCAGAATTTGGCAGATGGACCCATCCTGCCTTGTATCACTGGTTCAGGCTGGTGGTGCAATGGTGTTGGGGATATTTTCTTGGCACACTTTGGGCCCCTTAGCGCCAATTGAGCGTCATTTAAATGCCATGGCCTACCTGAGTATTGTTGCTGACCATCCCTTTATGGAGAGGTACTGCTGGAGTGATCTGACTTAGTAGACCCATAGGCTGTGTGGGGGCCTAGTGTGTGCCCTGTGCTGGGAGTTAAGCTGGAAGAGGTCACTGGAAGCTGTCCTGTCTGGCCAAAAGGTAAGCTGAACCAAGACTGAGGTTCAGGAGGACCCAGAAGGAGGACCCAGCTGAATCCCAGGAAGAAGGCTTGTTTTCTCACAGGGGTCTAGTGACTCTCTTGGGAGGATGTATGGAGGTCTGGAAAGAACACACAGTGGTATGGGTACAAGTAGGGGAAAGCCTGCTAACCACCCAGAGCTGTCTACAGTGTCACTGGTGTCAAAGTAAAGACTCCATACACTGTACAAGCTGGATGTGGATCTGGAAGTATTGCTTGTAGTATCTGTGGCTCTCATCCCTCCCTTTGTATGTTGTAAAATAAGACATCTGAAAATACACAAAGTGACCGGTACCCAATGCTCCCCATTTTAGCCTGTGCCAGGGTACAAGATCAGTCCTTCCTGTCCCCGGGTGAAATATCAGTCCTTCCAGTCCCTGGGTGAAATATCAGTCCTTCCTGTCCCCGGGTGAAATATCAGTCCTTCCAGTCCCTGGGTGAAATATCAGTCCTTCCAGTCCCCGGGTGAAATATCAGTCCTTCCTGTGCCTGGGTGAAATATCAGTCCTTCCTGTCCCCAGGTGAAATATCAGTCCTTCCAATCCCCGGGTGAAATATCAGTCCTTCCAGTCCCTGGGTGAAATATCAGTCCTTCCAGTCCCTGGGTGAAATATCAGTCCTTCCAGTCTCTGGGTGAAATATCAGTCCTTCCAGTCCCTGGGTGAAATATCAGTCCTTCCAGTCCCCGGGTGAAATATCAGTCCTTCCAGTCCCTGGGTGAAATATCAGTCCTTCCTGTCCCCGGGTGAAATATCAGTCCTTCCTGTCTCTGGGTGAAATATCAGTCCTTCCAGTCCCTGGGTGAAATATCAGTCCTTCCAGTCCCTGGGTGAAATATCAGTCCTTCCAGTCCCCGGGTGAAATATCAGTCCTTCCAGTCCCCGGGTGAAATATCAGTCCTTCCGTTCCCTGGGTGAAATATCAGTCCTTCCTGTCTCTGGGTGAAATATCAGTCCTTCCTGTTCCTGGGTGAAACATCACTCCTTCCAGTCCCTGGGTGAAATATCAGTCTTTCCAGTCCCTGGGTGAAATATCAGTCCTTCCAGTCCCTGGGAGAAATATCAGTCCTTCCAGTCAATGGGTGAAATATCAGTCCTTCCAGTCTGTCACGTACCTGGTGGTAGAGTCTGGCTTATGCGGGGGCAACCTCTCTTGCGGCCCTGGTTCAAGAACCCCTGGTAGTGCAGACAGGGAGCTCTGGAGCACAGGGGGGCACGAGGGCTGAACAATCTTCAGGTGGTAATCAGAAGTCCACAGAAGCTTGTGCAAGGCAGGAGAGTAGTGGTTCAGTCCGGGTCGACAACTGGCAGGCGGTGCGGTACAACGGGATCAGGCAAACGGATGGTCGGGTACAGGCAGGGTCGGTAACATGCTGGCAACAGGTACAGAGGGAGCAGACAAGTGGATGGTCATAAACAAGATCCATGTAAAGTATGAACAGCAGATGGCGCTACCCTGGAAGGTTGTGCAATCAGAGGTATATGTGAAAATAAATTAAATAAATTAGTGTGTATATCAAATATATATATATATAAAAATATGTGAGGTCAAATTTAAAAAATGTGCACGTGTAAATAAAGTGACTGTGCTATCTGCATATACTAAGAAGCCATAAGAAGTATTAATAAATGATAATGCTATGCAATCACAGTAAAATAATGTTATGTAATCACAATTTTTCAGAGAGACTTATTATAGGTTTAAATCTTAAATCAGACCCAGATGTAAAACCAGTAAAAAGAAAGGTGACTTTAGTGGCAGTGCTTATTAAAAAACAATAAGTGTAAACTCAAAACTAAAAAGGCACAATCTGCAAAATGTAAAAGTAGAATAAACAAGATCCAGGCAGATATCAACAGGTCCAGAGGGCTAGCCGGGGATCACAGGAACAGGAAGTCACTCAGAAGTAGTCACCGGGGGGTCACAGGTGCAGGAAACGCTGTAGAACGGGCAGCACTTGCTACAGGAGCGCGAGGAAACAACAATCAAATCAAACACATCCTCAGCACAATCTTCTCCTAACACAGTCCCTGGGTGAAATATCAGTCCTTCCGGTCCCTGGATGAAATATCAGTCCTTCCAGTCCCTGGATGAAATATCAGTCCTTTCAATCCCTGGGTGAAATATCAGTCCTTCCAGTCCCTGGTGAAATATCAGTCCTTTCAATCCCTGGGTGAAATATCAGTCCTTCCTGTCCCTGGTGAAATATCAGTCCTTCCAATCCCTGGGTGAAATATCAGTCCTTCCAATCCCTGGGTGAAATATCAGTCCTTCCAGTCTCTGGGTGAAATATCAGTCCTTCCAGTCCCTGGATGAAATATCAGTCCTTCCTGTCCCTGGTGAAATATCAGTCCTTCCAATCCCTGGGTGAAATATCAGTCCTTCCAGTCCCTGGATGAAATATCAGTCCTTCCAGTCCCTGGATGAAATATCAGTCCTTCCTGTTCCTGGTGAAATATCAGTCCTTCCAATCCCTGGGTGAAATATCAGTCCTTCCAGTCCCTGGATGAAATATCAGTCCTTCCAGTCTCTGGGTGAAATATCAGTCCTTCCAATCCCTGGTGAAATATCAGTCCTTCCAATCCCTGGGTGAAATATCAGTCCTTCCAATCCCTGGGTGAAATATCAGTCCTTCCAATCCCTGGTGAAATATCAGTCCTTCCAGTCCCTGGATGAAATATCAGTCCTTCCAGTCTCTGGGTGAAATATCAGTCCTTCCGTTCTCTGGGTGAAATATCAGTCCTTCCAGTCCCTGGGTGAAATATCAGTCCTTCCAATCCCTGGGTGAAATATCAGTCCTTCCAGTCTCTGGGTGAAATATCAGTCCTTCCAGTCTCTGGGTGAAATATCAGTCCTTCCAATCCCTGGTGAAATATCAGTCCTTCCTGTCCCTGGGTGAAATATCAGTCCTTCCTGTCCCTGGATGAAATATCAGTCCTTCCAGTCCCTGGATGAAATATCAGTCCTTCCTGTCCCTGGGTGAAATATCAGTCCTTCCAGTCCCTGGATGAAATATCAGTCCTTCCAGTCTCTGGGTGAAATATCAGTCCTTCCGTTCCCTGGGTGAAATATCAGTCCTTCCAGTCCCTGGGTGAAATATCAGTCCTTCCAATCCCTGGGTGAAATATCAGTCCTTCCAGTCTCTGGGTGAAATATCAGTCCTTCCAATCCCTGGGTGAAATATCAGTCCTTCGGAGGGTCAGGGAGCTCTACATATATACTTTTTCATTATTCAGACTGTGTGATCCTCTCCTGATTTTTAGTGGGCAGTTGACATTGAAATATTTATTGCATTGACCCCCTGCCCACCTTCAAGTGAGACGGAGTTGATGTCATTTTCTGGTCCTCCATTGGGTGGAAGTTACATTTTATTTTATGTTAGTGTTTCAATAGCAGCTTTTTATTGCAGAGAGGGGGATGCAGATCACAATATTCACCAAAAGTGACAGGACTGGTGCCTTGCAGCCGCCTCCCAGCCATTTAAAGTGATTTTAAACCTTATTTTTTTAGACAATAAACATTTAACACTTACCTGCTGAATGAAATGGTTTTGCACAGAGCAGCCCCCATCCTCCTCTTCTTGGGTCCCCTTCCAGCTCTCTAGGATCCTCCTCTTCAGTGATTGCCCCCCAAAGGAAGTGGCTTATGGGGGCACTCATGCGGGCTCAATCCCAAGCTGCACTGCCTGCGTCCATAGATAGAGCTGCTGCTCTCAGGCACAGCGCTGGATTGGGATTGGGCCCAGGTAAGTATTTAGTAGGGCTGGGGGGTGCTGATCACAGAAGGTTTTCTAGCTTAACCACTTGCTGACCGCACTATAGCCGAATGATGTGCACTGATTGGAGAGGAAAAGAGAGACGATAACCAGCTTCTATTAAAGGGACATGCACTCAGATAATCAGGGCAGCACCAACAGTGCCCACCAGTGCTGCCAATCTGTGCGTACCAATGCTGCCAATCTGTGCACACCAGTCCTGCCTATCAGGGCCCATCAGTGCCCATCAATGCCCATCAGTGTTGCCTAGCAGTGCAGCCTCATCAGTGCCTCCTCATCAGTATGTACCAGTGCCGCCTAATCAGTGCCCTTCAGTGCAACCTCATCAGTGCAGCCTCATCATTGACCATCAGTGCAGCCTCATCAGTGCCCACCAGTGCAGCCTTGTCAGTGCCCACCAGTGCAGCCTCGTCAGTGCCCACCAGTGCAGCCTCATCAGTGCCCACCAGTGCAGCCTCATCAGTGCCCATCAGCGCAGCCTCATCAGTGCCCATTACTGCAGCCTCATCAGTACTAATTAAGTGCCACCTCATCAGTGTCCACTAGTGCAGCCTCATCAGTGGCAATCAGTGCAGCCTATTCAGTGCCCATCAGTGCCAAGAATAGATGTACCATTCCCTGCTTGAGAACCTCACTTTTTCCACTGAGAAAATGTGTCCTGGTCATGGTGCACATCCTCAGCCACCTATGGCTATGGCCACATGAGACAGAGTAATTTATTTCTATTGACATCCCAACCTTACTGTCCATGGATGGACAATTCCACTGACTGACATACACTGGACATGGTGATGTATTGAGAGGTTTTCGGGTGATTTATAGTTAGACCATTTGATACAGATGTCTGGACATGATATTTGCTTTATGTTGTGACTCTAGGGGGGACTCGGGAGACCTCCTGAAAAGTCTATTAGATGGGGGGAGCAGAGGTGATTGTACCTGTGTAAAAGTCCTGTGGCACTGCTGGGGACCTCTATCAATGGAAAGTGACAACACCTGGCTTCCTGTGCTTCTTTACGTCATTGTATGTACCATCTATTACATTATTATCATGTTGATTAGGGAGCCCTCTATTGGTTGTTTGCTGCAATTGTAGGCTAATTATTTTCAGGGAGGAGTCAGGAAGTTTTTTATATTTGTTAATAAAGTCTCACCCTCATCATTGCAGAGCCGCCTTCCATAAGCCCACCAGTGACGCTCTCCTATTTCTCCTCTGATACACATATGATTGTAAGTCTATTCATTGTTTGTTATAGTTTATGGTGTATTTGGATTGCACTGCTATGTACTTGCTGTGGGATTAGACGGCGGCCTCTCTCCATAGAAATGTCTTTATTGGATACATATGAAAGTGACGTGTAATCATATTGTAACCTCACATTATGTGATTGTATTGCAGTCTTACAGAACAATCCACACAAGTCACTTCAGTTCTGGAATGGAACACAACGCGGCTTCTGTCAGTTCTGTTATCTGTCAGCTGAGAGTTAGCGGGACGGAATATTGTATCCATCATCCCAGTCCCAGGACCTCAGCAGCCAGGAGAAGCTGAGAATCTTCCCATACCGATCCGAAGGAGATCACAGATGGAGGAAACACCAATGAAATTTATACCTCCGACCTACCTACCTACTTACCTAGGACAGGTGTGTGCCGTGTCTCCATCTCCTCTCCCGGCTCCGAATTATCCACAGATTCACTCTTCATCCACAATCTGACTCACCACTCTCTATTATCTCTCTATCTCCCCTCTTTTCCTCCCTCCTATTTCTCTTTTTTTTCTGTGTTTCTCTCCTCTATCCCTCCTCCTACACCCCCTCTCTACTCCCTCTTCTCTCTGCTCCTCCCTCCTCTCTCTTCTCCCCTCTCTCTCTCTCGCTTCTTCCCTCCTTCATCCTCCTGCCTCTGTCTCCTCTCCTCTCCTCCTTCTGCTCTCTCTCTCCTCTCCTCTTTCCTCCTCACTCTGTTTTGTTCATCTTACTGATCTCTCTCTTCTCTCCTCCTCCACCTCTCTCTCTTTTCTCCCTTCCACTGTCTACTCTCCTTCTGCCTTCTCTCTTTCTCTTTTCTCCTCTTCCCTCTGCCCTTTCTTTCTCTTCTCCACCCTCCTTTCCTTCTATTCTCTCCTCCCTCGCTCTATATATATTTCTCTTCTCTCCTCCTTCCTCCTCTCTCTTTGTCTTTTTTATCCTCCTCCTTAATCCCCCCCCCCCTTACTCTCTTCTACCTCCCCTTTTCTATTTTTTCCTCCTTCCTGATCTCTCTGCCCCCCCCCCCATCTTCTCAACCTCTCCTCTCCTCCTCCATCCTCTCTCTCTATCCCTTCCTCCTCTTCTTCTCTATATTCTCCCCTCTTTAATTCTTTTCTCTCATTCCTCTTCCTTTTCCCCTCTTCTTTCCTTCTCCCTTCTCACACTCTCTTCTCTTCTCCTAACTTTTTCTCTCTCTCTCCCTCTTCTCCCCTCCTCTCCTTCTCTTCTCTACTTCTCTTTCCTCTCCTCTTCCCCCCTCTCTCTCTTCCTCTCTTCCTCTTCTATCATGTTCCCTCTTGTCTCTTCTTTCCTCCTCTCTCTTCTTTATCTCCTCCTTCCTCCCCTCTACCTCTTCTCTCCTCCTTCCTCCCCTTTTTCCTCTCCTCCCTTTCCTCTCTTTCTCTTCTATGATCCTCCCTCCCCTCTCTTTCCCTTTTTTGCTCTCCTCTTTCCTCTTCTCTCCCTCTTCTCTCTTTCCTCCTCTCTCTCTTTTCTCCCCTTCCTCCTCTCTTTCTCTTACCTCCCCCTCTTTCCTCTCTCTCCCCTCTCCTCCACACTTCTCTCCTTTCCTCCGCTTCTCTCCTTCTTCCCTCTCTCTCTCTTCTCCCTCTTTCACCCTCCATTCTTTCTCTTTTATCTTCCTCCCTGTGTTCTCTCTATTCTCTCCTCTCCCCTCCTCACTCTGTTTTCTCTTTTCCTTTCTGATCTCTCTCACTTCTCTCCTTCTCCCTCCTCTCTTTCTATTCTCTTCTCCCCTCCTCTATCTTCTGTCCTTGTTCCTCTACATCTAGAGGAAGATATCAGGTCCTTTGTAGTTTGGCGTTTCATGCAACGATACTTGTGATTGGGAAATGGGACATGGGAAATGACTTCAGCCCCATCATAGTAGAATGACTCCATTCCAATATCAGGATTTCTTTGTTCTTCAGATTCTTTCCTGAAATAATAAAGACATCGGCAGACCTCCATCATTTCAGGTCATGTCCATCTGTGAGCTGCAGAAGTCCCTGTTATCATCTGCTGACCTCCATTTTTCAAAAATCAAACTGATATAAATTGTAACCAAATCCTAAAATTTGTCTGAGAGGAAAGTGTCTGTTAGTAACCAATCATATTCCAGCTCTGATGCCCTATTGCTGGTTGGACAATGACAGGAGATTCTGACTAATATGGTGTAATCATTTCTGCTAGAGCGAAGTAACTGACCTATCACCCGTCATACTCTCTCCGAGGATCATGGGAAATAACTTTGGCCCCATCATAGCAAAATGACTCCATTCCAATATCTACATTTCTTTGTTCCTGAAACAATACATGACATCAGTAAACCTCCATCATTTCAGGTCATGTGATCTGCAGAAGTCCCTGAGTAGGAGGGTCATCCCCCAGCCCCTCCCCCATCAGCCTCTATACTGATACCCATTGGTGGATGTGGGCAGGGCTTCTTCTGGCTCAGTTCACACAGTGTGCAGGGGCGGGGCTCATCCTGAATATACACAGGAACCCCGGTGTCACAGGTCTTTGGGGTTCTGGAACTTCTCATATCATAGTGAGCACCGCACAACCCAACCTGAGGAAATGCTTCATCTCCATTTATTATAAAGAAATCACCTCCAATACAATACAATTCCTTACATCACTTCTAATTACTATGACATGATTGGCACATAAAAGATCCAAAAAATGATTGACAGAACCGATCACATGACTCCAGTGATAGAAATAGAAGATGACCAATAGAAACATGAACATTCCTAACCGGGTCCTCTGGTGGACGGCAGATAGCAGGATGGCTATAACAGATGATAGATGTCTCTGGGGTGATCATAGGGGAAATCTCATGTGGATTGTCAGCTCTTCTGCCAAGCAGAATCCAGAACCTGATCTGCAGGTCTATTTCTAGATTATTTTCTATTTTGGCAGCAACATGTATGGGAGAACACAAACGTACTTGTACCAACTTTAGGTAAGCCGAATCCCTGGCCTCACAAAGGTTACTTTTATGGACTTTTTGTCTTTTGGTATCCAATATGCATTTTTTTGGACCCAAATTATTTTTATTATTATCTCTATCTTACCCTCAGAACTCTCTTTTTGGACATTTGGCTATCTATTGAGACCTTCGTGCACAGATCCTGTTACACTGCAGGATTGAAACTATTTTGTCTCCAGTCTCAACAGACCTTGTTGTATAAATCCACCATCCTTACACCTGTGTGATCCCCATCAGGGGACACTCCAAGTTTATAGTACTGAAGGTATTTATTTGCACATATTAGTTTTATTATATAATTTTTCCAATTGAATACCTTTATGTGCCTTTTTTTTGGTATACATCTAGAGATCCATGGGACTCTTATTTCTAGGCTCCCTGATCTATAATTACTCGTTATGGCCCTCGGGCCAACACACACGTCATACATATTGATTATTAGTAGCTCTATACTGTTCTTATCAATTTTTGTTGCACACAGACCCCCATATCTGCTTTACGTGGCCCTTGCTGTGATTCGGAACTGTTTCTCCTGGAGGGGAGTTGCCTCCACTAGGGCTCCGATGTCTCACCACCTTGGGTGACCCTGTTGAACCCCTTGGGGGACATGTGCTGCTGCTTATTGGTACTTTACTTATATCATGTAATTGATTACACTTCACTTTACAGGTATTTGTTACTGTGTTTATTCAGATATATGTTTCTGTACTGTATGTTTGACATGTATAAATTTATTCCCAACAGACCTTCATTATCAGCTCCAGATGAAGCGCCAAATTTTGATGCGCGAAACTAGTTGAGCTTCACCTGTGTATCTGTCTCTGGGACCTACAAGTGGCGTGAACCTTACCCTCACATCTTACATATATATCGCAGTATTTATCGGTACTATACATTGCACGTACTAGGGTTTCACATTACCACTAGAAAACTCAAAAGGAAATAGGTGCTGGTAAGAGACCCAAGGTTTCTGCCGTCCCCTTTATGTTTTAGATACATCTAGAAAGGAGGTCCCCCATTAAGGGTTTCATGGCAGTAAAAAGATAATAAGTAGATCCAAACAAATTTGTTGAAAAAATATCTTTACAATTCTTTTATTTTCCGCTTAACATTTGATCATAGAAAAAGAACTATGTGAAGTATTATAAAAAGGAGCTCTGGTTGTACATCAATGGGACATGCGTTACATACAATTATTTGCAACAAAAGAAGAAGGGAATAACAAACTGTGCAGCCCTAGGCTGCATAAGGTCACATTACCACTAGATATCCCAGATGATGTAGTATAACAATTGTTTGGTCCCTCCTAGTTCTGGGTCACCTACCCAGTGACTGGAACCTGTGGCGACCCATGGTGGCTAACAGCTACATTGATCGCATGTCTTCTTTGTGTTTAATTTTAAGGTTTTATACATGTAATGTTTTTTCAGGCACTTCTGCCTTATTTAACAAATAAAGTGTATTTTTCTACCCGGCATGCCTACAAAGTCCATTTTCCTAGTTTTTTCCATAGATTATTTTCTATGAAATAAAGATTCCCCGGGATCCCTTTAGACATGGACAATACAAGTTCTAGCAGATCCTCGGTCCAGAAGTTCCCCTATAACACTAAATCCTCATCACTTCCTATCACTATATGATAAAATAACATTTCTCTAGAGTTGAGCGGACACCTGGATGTTCGGGTTCGGCGGGTTCGGCCGAACTTCGTGAAAAAGTTTGAGTTCGGCCCCGAACTTGACCCGAACTTGACCCCGAACCCCATTGAAGTCAATGGTGACCCAAACTTTTGGGCACAAAAATGGCTCTAAAAAAGTCCTGGAAAGGGCTAGAGGGCTGCAAAAGGAAGCAAAATGGGGGTAAGAGTAGGACAAGTGCCCTGCAAACAAATGTGGATAGGGAAATAACTTAAAATCACTTAAAACCTCCAAAAAATGGAGGAGGAGGTGGAGGTGGAGTAGGAGGTTAAGGAGGCGGTGACCGTGGCGGTGTAGGTGGTGGAGGAGGTAGCCAACACTGTTTTTTGTTTGTTTGTTTTTTTTTTTTCTAATTGGGGTAGCCCCCAAAATATTGAGACATATTAAAAAAAAAAAAAGAATAAGTTCACCTAAGTATACCAATGGCTATGTGATGCCGGTATAAATGTCTTATTCTGCACAAGGTACAGACAAGTCCTGTGGGATCCATGCCTGGTTCATTTTAATAAAGGTTAGCTTGTCCACATTGGCTGTGGACAGGCGGCTGCGCTTGTCTGTGATAACGCCCCCTGCCGTGCTAAACACACGTTCCGACAATACACTGGCTGCAGGGCAGGCCAGCATCTCCAAGGCATAAAGGGCAAGCTCAGGCCATGTGCCCAATTTGGAGACCCAGAAGTTGAATGGGGCAGACCCATCAGTCAGTACGTGTAGGCATGTGCACACATACTGTTCCACCATGTTGCTGAAATGCTGCCTCCTGCTAAGACGTTGCCTATCAGCTGGTGGTGCTGTTTGTGGTGGCGGGCTGCTGACAAAGCTTTTCCACATTTCGGCCATGCTAACCCTGCCTTCTGAGGTGCTGGCGGTGCCACAGCTGCGTTGGTGACCTCTTCCTCCTTCTCCTCTGCCTTCACCTTGTGCTTCCACTGAACCCCCGGTGTCATTTGGGAATGCCCTCAGCAGCGTGTCTACCAGCGTAACGCTAATCTGTCCTTCACACCAGCAGCAGGATCCTCTCCCTACACTAGTATGAGATGATGTCACATGCAGCATTACGTGACTCCAGCTTATATAGAGGCTGGGTCACATGATGCACTGGCCAATCACAGCCATACCATTAGTAGGCATGGCTGTGATGGCTTCTAAGGGCAAACAAGTGAAACACTTGTTGATTGGCTGCCCTGCAGCTATTCAAAAGGCACAAAAAAATACCCGAACCCGGACTTTTTCTCAAATGTCCGGGTTTGGGTTCGGGACACGGACACCCTAAAGTCTGGTACGAACCCGAACTTTACAGTTCGGGTTCGCTCAACTCTACATTTCTCTATATAAATGGAGACTTTAGGAGTAAACCTTCAGAGAAAAAATCTAACATAAGAATTGGAAAGCAATGAGGAGGAGAATGTTGGGGGTCTTCTCCAATTTAAAGCTGAACTCCGGGCAGATAGAAGAGAGAGATGAAGGCGGCTCTGTATACATGAATACAGCCCAGAATTCTGCTTTAATGGGAAGTGAGACAACCTCATTATTCCTCATATATCTTCCACAGATTACACAGAATTCTGTCCTGTATGAAGGAGACGTCCAGGACTGAAAACTGCTGACATCGATAGAAACAGGAAAATGAGGAATAAAATACCTGTCACCGATTATTATTACCATGAAGGTGAACTGACTCTGTAATACAAATCAAAATAGAGAAATATATATAAAAATCAGCAACATTTCCAGAGACCAACCTCTAAATCCCAGGACTGTCCCTGGAATCCAGACACCACTTGCAGTTATCATTGTGTCAGTTAATGAATTACATTTATTATATTTAAAGGGCACCTGTCATGAGAGAATCATGGGGCTGCCATTGCTATCGTTACTCTCCTTGTGAGAATTCTAGTTCCTTGGCTGTCATGCTGATGCTTTGCCTTCAATACGGTCTCAGTCTCTGAGCCGGAACAAGAATAGAGATAAGGAATTCTGACACTTTTCTCATTCTTATATACAGCATGCTTGTTCCTGGTGGGAGACTTAAAGTGGTATTAAACCCAAAAACAAAAATGATATATATTAAAGCTTACCAATTTAGGATTTTTTTTTCCTTTATTTTCCCCTGGTGATCCTGCCAGTAACACACTTCCTGTCTTAGGGTGGCTCCTCTATCTATGAAGTCATCGCTTCCTCCAAGCATTGGCTGATCAATGATCCAATCCCATCACCCATCCCTGTGATGTCACCAGACCCCGGGCAGGATTCTCACATCTCCCCCCCACAAATCTTTATACAACCTTTCAATACATTAAACCCAGCATGGAGGGGGTCAGTGAAGGTGGTGGTGAAGGTGTGGAGGGGTTGGATCAGGTCACACAGATCATAAAAGGAGATCCGCCCGGCCTCATAATCCAGATATATCCTGACTCTGTTACTGGAGGGTTTGTTGGTTAAAGGGATACTAATATTGTTGTGTATCACAAAATAATCATCACCAGACCTGTCCAATCCCCAGGACTCATTATTATTTCCAATCTCTGACTTACGTCTTTTCCGGTCCATACTGGGGTAACACATCCCAAGTATCCATTCACGTGACTCCCCAACATCCACATCCCAGTAATGTCTCCCTGAGGAGAAACTCTGACTGCTCATCACCTGAGGATAATACTGGAATCTCTCTGGTGCTTGTGGGCGCTTCTGGTTCTTATTAGACCTGGATAGAGTTTTCCTGTCATCTGATATCTGTAGCTTATTATGAGCTGTGTTCTCATCCAGTAATATGTCTGCAGGGTAACACATCTCACCTCTCCAGCTCTCTGATCCCCCGACTTCTACATCCAGGCAATGACTCCCTGAGGAGGAACTCTGACTGCTCATCCCCTGAGAATCATCCTGAAATCTCTCTGGTGTCTCTGGGTAACTTTGCTCTATATCTGACCAGGATACATTTTTCCTGTCATCTGATATCTGTAGCTCATTACCAGCTGTGTTCTCATCCAGTAATGTGTCTGTAGCTTCCTGTATAGGGAAGTACACATTTACCTCTGTTATTATATCAGATAAACCTGAGTGTAAGACCCCCGCCACATCCAGACCCCCTCCATCATGGAGGAGTTTCTCATGTCTCTCTCTGTCCTCATTATCTCCATCCTCAGTATCACACAAGTCACCTGTGTCTGATTCCTGTAAGACAGTCAGTGGATCCGTCACGTTACACAGCTCCTCAATGTGACGCAACTTCCTGGACAGCTCCTCCTTCTTTATTTCCAGATCCTGGATGGAGATGGAGATCCGCTCTGCCCTCCCGGAGATTTCCCTCAGGGCTCTCTTCTCCAGGTCTTCCAGACGTCTCCTGAGATCTCTAAACAGGGCAGTGATTCTCTCGGTGTCACCGGCTGCTTCTTCTTCTACTTTCCTCCGGTGTTCCTGCAGACTCTGGACTCTTTCCTCCGTCTCCTCTCTCTTTACCAGAAGGTTCTGCAGAACATTCTTCAGCGTCTCCTTCTTCTTCTCAGAAGCCTCCTCCAGTGACTCAGTCTTATGTCCTGTGTGTCCTCCAATCAGACAGCAGGACACACAGACACAGGTCTCATCCTCAGTGCAGTAATACTCCAAGATCTTCTTATGGACGGAGCATTTCCTGATCTCCATGGACAAGGTGGGGTCACATAAGATGTGTTTTGGGGACTTTTTGTGGGCTGTCAGGTGTTTATCACACAGAGAAACCTCACAGTGTAGACAGGATCTAACAGCAGGTACAGGAGAGTCCACACAGTGAGTACAGAAGACCCCAGACTCCTCCTGACTTGGATGTGATATATTCCTCACTGTTTCATTTCCCTGCAGTGCAGAACAATCTGGAAACTCCTCTCTGCATTCAGGACAGGAATATCCTCCAGACCCCTCCCGTGTATCCAGCACACGATCAAAACAGACCGGGCAGAGGTTGTGTCCACAGTTCAGGATTACAGGATCTGTATAAAAGCCGCGGCAGATGAAACATTGCAGCTCAGCCCTCAGATCAGCAGACGCCATCGCTGACAGCAGAAGAGAAATGAAATGAAAGTGTCTGGAACTAGAAATGTGGCTGAACCGGTTACAGATTTCCTGCGCAGGGCGAGGCTGAGCTCGGCTCTCTGTTGATTTGTTAATAAACCTTTTGATGTCAGATTAGGACACGCCCCATTATTGTGTACATTAACACTTATAAAAATTCATTTTTTACATTAACTTGATTAGCATTCCTGCCACATTGGCTCAAGTATTGAGGAGGGGGAAAGCATGCCTCCCAACTTTCTCAGATGGGAATGAGAGACGCCTATTAGCAAAAGTATCCACAGGCCAAATCAGGGGTTGTGGTGCAATATCTAGATTTAGGGCACAGGTGTCTTTCTTTCCTGGCAGCAAGCCTGTTATACACCCAGAGATGAAGAGAAGGTGGTAAAGCATCTAACCAAGTCTTCATCCTCCTCCTCCTCTGTCTCAAAGGAACAGAATAGCTTGAAGTCATCAGTAGATGCTAAAGCACCCTGTTCTTCCACCTCATCCACAGATACGGGAGTCAGTTGAGTTAATGAAGGACAGTATCAGCAACTTTCTGCAAGAGGATGCACAGCAATTAATTGTATCTGAGGTTGAGGAGGAGAACATGTTCCTGCAGCTGATGCCTACTGCCACATTGGCTCAAGTATTGAGGAAGGGGATAGCATGCCTCCCAACTTTCTCAGATGGGAATGAGGGATGCCTATTAGCAAAAGTATGTAGGAAAACGACATGCCCCCCTTAAAATAGAATTGGACAAAAGAAATGATTGGTTAAACGCACAAGTGCTTTTTTTAACCACTACTATTCCTTTATACTGGCTTTTGGAGGTTACAAATGCAGTAAATTAGAAACTTGATGAAATGTTTAGCACTGGGAAACACGTTTTCAACTATAAAAAGTGCATTTTATATACAAATATATAGATCTGACCCAAATGAGCGCCAATGAGGAGGAAAGAGGGACAGATGGACTTTGTTTGGAATGAGGGACAGTTCTTTGAAATCAGCGACAGTTGGGATCTATGAGGATAGTGATGATCAGGACCAGATCTATCCTGTCTGATGTGGGACTGCAGTTAAAAAATGACAGGGGGGGGGCAGTGGATGCAAGGTCAGCAGCGCAGTGTTTTGTAGTACATAGGGCAGTGTACAGGGGATCAGCAGGGCAGATAAATGGGTCAGCAGTTTGCAGGGCAGTGTACAGAGGCTTTTAGTTTGTAGGGCAGTGTACAGATGGCTATCAGGGAAGTGTAGAGGGGTTAGCAGGGCAGTATACGGGGTCAGCAGGGCAGAGGACAAAGAGTCAGCAGGAAAGTGTGCTCTGGGTCAGCAGGGCAGAGAATGAGAGGTCAGCAGGGCAGAGAATGAGAGGTCAGCAGGGGAGTGTACAAGACTCAGTAGGACAGTGTACAGGGAGTCAGCAGAGCTATTCTGACTCCAACTGTTGTAATAGTGACTGTATCCCTTGTTGAGACCTCTATACATGGCCTGTATAAGCAGATATAATCACCACGGACAGTCTTTATCAGATAGCTTGAAATCACCAGACAACAATTCTTCCATAAGCGTAGATTTATTGCAAATAGCAGGTACAGCATACAATAAATGTGGCAGATGGTTGAAAGACGGTATCTGCAGGTCAAAACATGGTAATGTGTCCTAGGATGCGAGTAGATTGTGTGTGGCCATCTTCTCCCCCCCCCCAGGAACAGGAAAAGGACGTACAACACAGAGTGAACCAGGAAGAGGAAATTACATCAGAAGATGGGAGGGGACACACTTAGAAAACAGAATAGGATAATGCAATATCCAAAACAACCACAACATGCAGGGGAGGGCTGGCAGCCTTAGGCCTGGGGGGCAAGTCCAGTAAAGTGGCCCATTGAACCACCAAATCAGCTCACAATCCATGCCCATCTGGTTTTATAATAGATATTGATGTTATGAAGCAAGACAAATATGATACAATGTGGTAACATAATTTAATGTTAATAGCAACAAAGGAGGTGCAGCCTCATCATTGCCCATCATTGCAGCCTGATCAGTGCCCATCAATGCAGCCTCATCAGTGCCCAGCAGCCTCATCAGTGCCCATCAATGCAGCCTCACCAGTACCCATCCAATGCAGCCTGCAATGCAGAAAGAGGAGAGCTGCCGGATTACAAAGAACAGGGATCTCCTGCTTACCTGGCGTGGACGCTGTCATACGAAGTCCCGCCTCCTGGACTGGCTCCTATAATAGACATCATCCATGGTAGTGCTGGCCCTGGGCGACCCACTCTGCTTGCAGTTATTTGGCGGCCGTGCCCCTGGCCCCTACTTCCTCCACAAAAAGGAAATATTGTCAGCGGGCAACGACCGCCAGCCATTTCGAATGTAAGTTGGGGTGGCCTGGGGGGCAATTGCCCCCCTGCCCCCTGGTCCAGCCCTCCCCTGACAAGATGGCAGTATAATAAACAACTATATAAACATTAATATAACTATGCATAGCATTACATTTACATGTTAAGTGTAACAGCACAGTCCCCGTTTGGTATTGTAAATACCACTATGCTATATCATAACGGTAGTTATGCAATGCAAATAAACAATGGTGCAATTTGCAGTTGTTTTGAAGACCCGAAAGACAAAAATAACATGGATGTATATGCAACAATAACTAAATAAGTCCAAAAGTAAAAAAGTGCAGCGCTTAAAACACTAAAATTAGTCCTTTTCGGTGCGTAGTCACCCGGTGCACTTATGTGAATCAGGCAGACACAAGTGGTATAGTGTCACAGATCCTCCACCAGCCATACTAAATGCTCACCTTCCCTCATGGGCTCTCATTACAGGAGCCACAATGCGCATGGCAAGATAACCAAATTCATAGAAGCAGGTGACCGTCAGATAGCAGGGGATATACAATCTTTCCTCTTCAGAACCCTTCTACTTGACATCCATACCGTTACATAGGCACCAATTTAGGGAAGTTTCCTTTAAATGGTATCTCCCAGACAGGATTCCTTGACTCAGCTCCCCGGTACATAAAATTAATAAGAATGCCACATCTAGTGCTCACTGCATAACAGGCAAACTTTATTCATTTATTCATAAAACGGGGGGGTACTCACATTTAAAATACTTGTATCATGTGCGTATAACATCAATTGTTGTGGGCGCTCCAGGGAACAACCTCACTTGGAGACGGCGGCGGCTGCGGATGACGTCACTTCCCTGTTCCGTACGCGTATCGTCCCACCGGAACTTTGTCAGCGGATAGGGAAGTGACGCTTCCATCCGCTTTATATTGCCGCACTATACAGCCCATAGGCTGAACTCTGTTACATGGTGTAGATTATACCCCATTCCGAATACTGGGTAAAGACCTCCAATTGTATCCAAACCCCTTCCAATCATAGCGCATAACCAGGGCCACCATTAGAGGAAAAGGAACCTTTTTCAACACAGGGATAGGATATGTAAACGGACATTAGTAGTTCTACCAACTTTTAATATTTAATAATTAACCCGCAGCCATCGCTGTCTCCAACAACCGCAGACTTACATATAATAATGAGAGACTAAATAGTCTACCAATACAAATCAAAAATGTGCCCACATTAATAAAAATCAAAAATAACCCCCATAAATATTTAAAAAAAACCACATGAAAGTGAAATATATTACCACATAAAATATATAGAAATATATAAAATTTACAACATTTGCAAAATAGCACCTTAACCACTTGCCGACCGCCGATCAGCATCTGACGGCGGCAAAGTGGCTCGTTCCCGCAAATCGCCGTCATACGCCCGCACGCTCACTGTGTCCAGCGGGGGTGGCAGCTTCGATTGCCGCCGGCTACCCGCGATGGCCCCCCCGGAGCGAATGAGCGGAGGTCCGTGTATGTAAACACGGACCTCCGCTCTGTGTGAGGGGGAAGGGCTGTGATCACAGCCTTCCTTTACGTGAAGGCTGTGACCACTTCCCTTCCCCAGCTAGTGCAGCCCCCATACAGTTAGAACGCCCAGGGAACACAGTTAACCCTTAGAGCGCCCCCTGCAGGTTAACCCCTTCACTGCCAATGGCATTTACACAGTATAACCGTCACTTCCCCAATTGGACGTCCCCCGCGAGATTCCCAATTGACACAAGGGACCCGCAAGATTGACATACCCCCGACGTGATCGACCCCTTCCCTTCACCAGTGTCGGAAGTGCATTTCCTTCCGACACTAGTGTCGGGAAGGGGGAGTGTGTCTCGCCTCCAGGCACAAATGTATGTGCCTGGAGGCGAGTAAGCGAGGCCCCCCCGGTAGCGCCCATCGGCCGCCGTTAGCTTCGACGGTGGGGGCGACCTGTGTCACTCGCACGCCCGCATACTGCCGCTAAACGCCCTTGCTCGGTGAAACGGCGGCAGTCT
>BLSH010456983.1:75632-86100 GCA_018402905.1 Glandirana rugosa | reverse complement strand
ATTAATTTTATGTACCGGGGAGCTGAGTCAAGGAATCCTGTCTGGGAGATACCATTTAAAGGAAACTTCCCTAAATTGGTGCCTATGTAACGGTATGGATGTCAAGTAGAAGGGTTCTGAAGAGGAAAGATTGTATATCCCCTGCTATCTGACGGTCACCTGCTTCTATGAATTTGGTTATCTTGCCATGCGCATTGTGGCTCCTGTAATGAGAGCCCATGAGGGAAGGTGAGCATTTAGTATGGCTGGTGGAGGATTTGTGACACTATACCACTTGTGTCTGCCTGATTCACATAAGTGCACCGGGTGACTACGCACCGAAAAGGACTAATTTTAGTGTTTTAAGCGCTGCACTTTTTTACTTTTGGACTTTGATTGAGGGGTTTTTGATAAATTTCCTTAGTGTTCAGCTGCTGTATTCATTCTTCAATATTGCTGCGCTGTTTGAATCTTTTGTATATTGGTTTCATTTAATTTATCTTACATTCTAGCTGCAGTGATGGATGTTTTCCAATACTTAGAAAAGAGAGTTATTAATATTGGTGATGTGTTTTCTAAAATGGTGTCAGATGACACATCGGGAGATTTATTCCAATTATTTAGAAAATTGGGTCACGTATATGAAAAAAAGATTAAAGCATGGTGGGATATCACCACCTTCGAGCAGTATATCACAGCCAAATTAACCCCACGTAGGCTCAGATGGGATATCCCTGCAAATGATGGGTTGGTTGATGAAGAATCAATGAAAGAATGGGGTGATTTCTTTTGTAGAAAAGGATTGGAATTAATGGAGCTCCTATTGAAAAGGAAACAGAGGAGGATGAAAGTCCTAGAGTCTCATATTCGGGAGCTACAGACGAGTCTGGAACCTTTTAAGGACACTGATGAGTTTCTAAAACTTTATAATGAGCTTAAAAGTAAATTAGCCAAATGGGACTTGGAGACCCAGAGTAAGAAAAAAAAGAAGTTCATCAGGGATTTTAATGATTTCAATGGGGGTACCATATTCAAATGGCAGTCGAAAATTACAACGGAAATCGAACCCAGGGAGATGGAATACTCCCAGGAGATAGAAGGATATACCCCCACCCCAGGTGTTTCCAATATCTCACAATTCCAGTACCCTGAGGATAGGGATCAATTGTCCCAACCCTTACCCCTCGCACCTAAACCTAATCAGTGGATTAGGGTGCGTAGGGGTGGAGGTAGGGGAAGAGGGGGGAGGGGGAAACCCCGCCACCCTGTGTATTTGGAGGATCAAGGGGATCCCCAGCGAGGCTACGGGGGACCCAATAATTATTATTCCCCCAGGAGACTGGACCCAACCTTGAATTACGGTTACCAACAGGGAACCCCTCAGGGGAGGGACCAGTGGAATAACCCCAGGGGAGGGAGAAATAGAGGGAGGGGAAATGGATATGTAGTACCCATCAATAATAGATTTGCTCCTCTCCAGAAACTTCCCCAGAGGGAACAAGGGGATTTTCAGGAATCTCAGAGTGGCCCCGGAGGGGGGAGACGGGACTTGTACACGGAGGAGGGGTGGTGGCAACCCCCTCGCATGGACCCACAACGGGAAGGGTTTTCCAGAAAACGAAAAGGAAAAGAGGAAGAAGGGGGGGCAAACGGATACAAAACCCCAGTAGGGGAAGGTATATTTAATTTAAGTGGTGTGGAATTGACTAGGGAAGAATTACGAACCCTAGATAGAGGTTTGAAGTATGCTCCAGTTCAAAATTTGAACAAATTTCAAACACATGTCAATATACATAAGTATATCCGCACGCTTAACCTTAAGAAATATTTTGCTGCCAATCCCATTAGTCATAGGGTAGAAGTTGATGAAAGTGTGCATCACTCTAGCTTACGCAACAAATCTACCTTCAATCCGGTGAATCTGGATAACAAATTTTTGGAGGTCTTCAAAAATAAAGTGTTATCAGATTTGAATGTATTAAAGACTAGAAAAATTAATAATCCTCCTGATCTGAGTAAGGGGTTAAAGGACCTAGAGACCAGGAAGGATATAGTTATCAGGCCCGCTGATAAAGGAGGGGGCCTGGTCGTCCTTAGTAAAAGCTATTACCGATCTGAAATGGACCATTTATTGAGTGATAGGAGCACATACCAGCTTCTGACTAAGGACCCGATGCTGCCCTTTAAGGATGAATTACACAAATTAGTGGAAGAGGGTAAGAGGAATGGGGTCCTAACTAAGAAAGAGGCGTTATATTTGGATCCACTTTTTTGCAGAATGCCTATCATTTATTTTCTACCCAAACTGCATAAAGATGCCGTCAACCCACCTGGCAGACCAATAGTCAATGGTATTGACTCTGTGTCTGCCAGGTTGGGCCAATATATAGACGGTTTCTTGCAGCCGATTGTTGTTGCCACCAAAGCCTTCCTAAAGGATACTAAGCACGTCATACAATTAGTAGAAGGGTTAAACTTTAACTCACCCATTATTTTAGCAACAGCAGATGTAAGCTCGCTTTACACGATCATAGATCATGAAGCAGCTATCCTGTCAGTAAAGTGGGCTTTATCCTCCTCAGGTATTCCTGTGAGGGTTAAGGAATTTTTGGTGGAAAGCCTACAGTTCTGTTTGAGTAAGAATTATTTTTGGTATAATGGGCAATTTTACCTGCAGACGAAAGGTGTGGCAATGGGGGCCTGTTTTGCTCCCAGTGTGGCTAATATTTTTATGGCCCACTGGGAGGAAGAAGCGGTGTTCGCCAATGACGACATTTTAGTTGTCTGGGAAGGTGAACTTACAGGCCTAGAAAGATTTATGCATAGTCTGGACTTAAACTCTAGGAATGTTTCTTTATCCTGGAGTGTGAGCCGGGAACGCATAGTCTTCTTGGATCTGGAAATATTTGTAGAGAATGGCCATATAGGTATGACCAATCATGTTAAGCCCACTGATCGGAATGCCTACATCCCTTTGGGGAGTTGTCACCATCACAAATGGTTGGACAACATCCCCAGAGGTCAGTTTATTAGGCTGAGGCGTAATTGCACCAAGGTTACAGATTTTCAGGCACAGGCCAGTACTTTAGCAGCAAGGTTCCAGCAAAAAGGGTATGATAGGGCCGTATTAGATGCTGAAATCAGCAGGGTTGAAGCCTTGGATAGAACTTCACTTGTGGCAGATACAACAAAAAAACTGAATACAGGAGATGGTCAACAGTTTAGGATCATCTTGGACTATAATGTACATTACAAGAAAGTGGAGAGGATTATACAGCAGAATTGGTCCATTCTTAAACTAGATAAGGTACTTGGTCCCATGCTCCCTGACAAACCCCAATTTGCATATAGAAATGCCCCCACCCTAAGGGACAAATTAGCCTTAGGGGTGGTGGATCCTCCCAGGCAGGTGGAAAACCGGATTTTTTCCTTCCTAAAGGGATTTTATGCTTGTGGACGGTGTAAGGCATGTAGGAGTTGTAGGTTTAACATCAAAAAGCGCAGATCTTTCACTGCCACAGCAACAGGAAGGGAACACCATATTAAACAGCTTATTACCTGTCAGACTATTGGGGTAGTCTACATGCTCGAGTGCAGTTGTGGTCATCAATACATTGGACGGACATCATGAATTTGGTTATCTTGCCATGCGCATTGTGGCTCCTGTAATGAGAGCCCATGAGGGAAGGTGAGCATTTAGTATGGCTGGTGGAGGATCTCTGACACTTTACCACTTGTGTCTGCCTGATTCACATAAGTGCACTGGGTGACTACGCACCGAAAAGGACTAATTTTAGTGTTTTAAGCGCTGCACTTTTTTACTTTTAGACTTTGATTGAGGGGTTTTTGATAAATTTCCTTAGTGTTCAGCTGCTGTATTAATTCTTCAATATTGCTGCGCTGTTTGAATCTTTTGAATAACTAAATAAGGCTTCAAGAAGTGTCACTTAAAGTTCAAGGCATCTTCTTCTTGGTGATCTTCTTTGTGGTAGAAACTGAATCCAACAGACCCAGGTAAGCATGTTCAGTCCCCAAAAGGCAAAAGTAAAACCAGTTTTGTGATGGGTCTGAGGAAAGTCTTTACAGTTCCTTGTCTAGCAACTTTCACCTCTACTTCATGCACCATACCATCATCACTAGGGATGGTCTTTACAATAAGTCCCATGGGCCATTCAGTTATTTTGGCTTGCCGTTCTTTGAACAGAACAAGGTCTCCAATTTGGAGGTTAGGGTTCAAATCAGTGGCAAAGGTCTTGACATTAGACTTGTGCATGGCTAAAAAATTCGTTTTTTTCGTTTTTCGGAAATTCAAAAAATTCGGAAATTCGGAAATCCGAAATTCGGAAATCCGAAATTCGGAAATTCGCGGTAATTCGGCAATTGCGGTAATTCAGAAATTCGGAAATTTGCGGTAATTCGGCAATTGAGGTAATTCGGAAATTCAGAAATTTGTGGTAATTTGGCAATTGCGATAATTCGGAAATTCGCAGTAATTCGACAATTGCGGTAATTCGGAAATTCGGCGATTGGAACAGACGAAAATCGGAAATTCGGAAATCCGAAAATTAGAAAAAACTAAGAATATTTCAAATAATAACTAACTAATAACTATTAAATTATAGGTATTGGAATTTCCTTGAAAGTTTGGCTGTTAATGAACTTAGATATGAAATTTAGCACTAATAGTCATACTTTCAAGAAAATTTCAATACCTATATTTAATAGTTATTTATTATTATTTCAAATATTCTTTTTTTATTTCCGAAATTTGGAAATAAGGAAGAACATTTGAAATAATAAGTTATTAATTTATCATTTTTACTTATTATAAATTATAATAAGCTGGGGGGGCGTGGCCAACAGGCGGAGAAGACGGCCGCACTTTAACACAGCTCCGACCGAAAAGCCCCCCAGCGACGCGTAACAAGCCACAGGGGAGCCCAATCGAAATGGCCACAGATCCCTCAATGCCTTCCCCACCCGGGGAACAAAGGAAAAGGAGCTCACAACGAGCGGCGCCCCAGAAATTGACAGATTTCTTTTCGGTCAGGGGCGAGCAGGTGTACCAAGATGGCGGACTCCCGTCCACACACGTGGCAGCCTCAGGCGAGGCCTACTCACAGTCCAGCTCTTCCTCTTCATCATCGGACACTGTGGTGAGTAATCCCTCATATGAGGCTCCTCCACACTCTCCACCTGACAGCCCTACCACCCGCAGCCCTGTCAAAAACAAAAAAGCTAGACAAGGGGAAAAAGATTCAGCCGATTCTGACATGGAGGAAAGCGCAGATCAGGAACATGTCCCACACACAGCACTGGAACAATTCCCTTCATCATCCCTCCCGGTCTCTGTAGCAGACATGAAAGGGATGCTACTTGCCCTCAGGGAATCTATGTACTTGGATATGAAAAAAGCATTAGGAACAGTTACAGCAGACATTACGGACCTGCAACAAAGAGTGACATATAAAATGGACGACTCTTTCATAGCACATAACAGCATGATTGATACACTGCAAGATCAACAATCAGACATCCAGAAAATGGCGGCTAAATTAGCCGACTTAGAAGACCGCAGTAGAAGGAACAATATTAAATTCTGCGGCATCTCTGAATCAATATCAAACTCAGAACTACAACCCTACATCCATCAACTATTACAAAGCTTAGTACCGACTGCTAACGACTTGGAGCTGACAATCGACAGGGCACACAGACTTCCTAAACCGTCGTTCCTCCCCCATACAACCACCCGGGATGTTCTGGCCCGAATTCATTATTTTCATATAAAAGAAGCAGCGATGCGAGACATGCGCAAGCCACCCAACCTAGACGGCAAATTCTCAGGTGTAACATTGTTCACCGACTTATCACAAGCAACTATCTTGCACAGGAAAAAGCTTATCTCCATCACAAAAGCATTAAGAAACCATGAAATCAGATACCAGTGGGGGACACCCTCAAAGTTGATTGTCACCTATCGGGACAAAAATTACACCAGTCTCTCCCTGGAAGCAGGCCTACGCCACTTGAAAGAATGGGGCATCTTACCAGTAGATCCACCAAGGGAAGAACGTAGAAATCTCCAACAGCTACACCCGACCTGGTCTAAAGGGAAACACACATAGTTAGGAGGGCTCTCCTAAACTCAACAACTCAAGGTGGCTAAGGAGGACTTATCTCAAATGAGTATTTCTAGACTCTGGTGTATTGCCACCAGATGTGGAGTCTATACTTCCCCCCAAGATGACGGGCAGGGAAACCTGCCTCAATATCCGAGTTCTATCGCCAAGTTATCTTTTTTCGGTTTAATGGCTTTTTATGTCATTTTATTGTTTGGTCCACACTACCTATCGTTTAAAAGAACACTAATCTCTACTGAAATCTTTACACTACTGACTATACCCATCTTACCCAATGCTTACCAATCAGTCCATCTTTTACTTCCATACAATCCCACAACAACCTCATCAACCTACACACCAACTTTATTGAGACACAAAGAGCTACTTCGGGCATCCAGCACCACCAGAATACCACCATGACGATTAAGTTCATCTCCATGAACGTCAAAGGCCTAAATAGCCCTTTTAAGCGCAAACTCTTTTGGGCGGAGGCACAAAGACTACAAGGGGACATCATTGGCGCGCAGGAAACCCACTTCGCAATACAGAAAGCTCCCAAATGCTCTCATGTACTCTATCCCCATATATTTTTTTCGAACGCTGAGACCAAGCACAATGGAGTACTTATTGCAATTAAAAACACTGTTGCATTTTCTTTACAGGAAGTGATCAAAGACTCAAATGGTCGGTATCTCATTTTAATTTGTACCCTCAACAATGTTCTGTTTACCATTGTAAATGTGTATGCCCCCAATAAGGGTCAGCTGTCCTTTTTGGAAAGACTGATCAAAAAGGTGAGATCTGTCCAGAAGGGATCACTGATTATGCTGGGTGACTTCAACTCTGTGCCTGATACTACCTTAGATTGCTCTCACCAAGGTAAAACCCACAAACACTCCCTGAAGGATATTTTAATACACCACCTGTTCCCTACCCCAGTTTTGCTATCCTTGGCAGTCTGAATATTTATAATTTTTACAATTTTTCTTATATACGGTATTGATGAATTGATCAAATATCTAGTATAAAAGGTTGTTATTAACATATGTTTTTGTGTTGAAGCGATTTTCACATTGAATTGCTGATCCGCCGTCCCTTCCCCAATTGGTGTTTTGGCTCTGGTCTTTTGACCTTCTCTTCATATCCCTCCCAATCTCCTCACAATGGCTACCTTTTGTGGTGAAGCTTGGGAGGGCTTAATGACGGAAATAGAGGATAATCAAAGTAGTTTAGTAATCTCAGATGATGATTTAGACAAAGCATTCAAAAGATTACAACGTATTTTGGAGAAAAAAGTCAGAATTTTTTGGCACAAAAATTTTTTTGAAAAATATAAGGAAAATAAAATTATCCCTTGGGGGTTGAGGATTCAAATTTTTCCCAATTTACTGAAAATTGAGAATTCTTTGAAATTAGCCTGGGAGCATAACTTACAAGTATGCTCCACTGGTATGCTTTCCATTCTCTGTGATCAATATGATCATGAAATTGCAAACATTGACCAATTGGTTACAAAATGGTACAGTGAATTTCAAACTATACAGTCAAGTACAAAGTTTATCAATAGAGAAGATAAGATCAGGGAACATATTACCAAATATGCCCTAGATATTATCAAAAGTAAAGAAAAAAAGATCAATAGAGATTTACATGCTTATGAAAATGGTTATGCATACAAATGGAATTCATCCAGGTCTAAACCATTTAGGAGATCCACAACTCCCTCTAAAAATACAAAAACAGAGAATATCTCTAACTTGTCTTCTACCTCATCTTTATCATCTAGCCAATCAACCATTTACCACGACCTATCAGAGGATAGACTCCCCAAACGAAGAAAAGGTGATTCAGACCATCAGTCTACGGATGCACTACAACGACACTTGGGCACAACCCTCAGGCAACGTCCCAAATTTGGGCATTCTAAACCTTCACCAGCACGCTCAAAAGCTACTATGCGCGTCACCTCCACTATCGCACCCGGTAATTCGACATTTAGTCCTCAACTCACCTCGGCACTGATGCTTGGGACTATATCGGCACCTGATGTGTCGACTGGCACTACTCCTAAGGTAAGTGACAACAACACCAATGATATGTCACCTATCCGTTCACATATCGTTGACACAAAAGTAGCACCCATTTTTTTACCCAAGAATGCAGATCTGAACACCAATCTCACTCAAACCAATATCACAACATTAGAAACACAACACACACAGAACTAGAACTTATCAACCTTTCTCACTATAAATTATCTGAAGCTGAATCCCAAGTTCTCAAGTTGGGGCTAACATTCTGCCCCGATACAAACATGGATACTTTTCTCCTTATTAAAGACATCCATTTATTTGCTAGAAAGCTTACTTATAAAGTTATTTACAATCAATCTTCCTCAAATGAACAAAGTAGCGAGCAGTTGCCGCAAACTGAAATAGATGAATATCAAGCCTTGTCAGACTTAATGGATTTATGGGAGGAAGGTTTTGTTGGGGAGGAACAGCCATGGCCCACAACATTGCCCCTTATATCTATAACTGGGATACAATTCCCTCCACCAAGCTCATTTAAACCCAAATCTACGGCCTTTCCTATGCTTAACACCAACCCAAATATATGGGCGTTTGTAAAACAAACTACCAAAGAGATTGAAAAAATTAATAACAAAACCTCTAATTCACAGAACCTATCAAAAGCCCAAAGAGCTGCCATTATCTCATTAAGATCTAATACTGACATTACCATCAAAATGGCCGATAAAGGGGGTAACATTGTCATCATGAATACATCTGATTATGAAACTATGTGTAAAAATATCCTATCCAACAAGGAATGGTACCGTCCGATTTCAACATTGATCACTACAAATTTTGAAAAGGAATATCAAGGCATCATTTTGAAAGCTTTCCATAAATGAGTGATTAATAAGGATACATGGTCCTTTTTAAATATAAAAGAACCAAAAATACCAACTTTCTACGCTCTACCTAAAGTCCATAAATCCTTGACAAAACCACCTGGCCGTCCTATCATTTCTGGATGTGCCGGAATGACAGAAAATGCCAGCTTATTGGTAGATACGTACCTCAGGCCCCATGTCACAGCCCTGTTTTCATATGTACAAGATACCATTGACCTCCTCAAGAAGGTTGATGGGATCTTTTTACCCCCCAATGTATGGCTTATAGCGTTGGATTTCGAAAGTCTCTACAACTCTATTCCCCATCATAAAGGTTTAGAAGTTGTGGAGCGACATTTAAAAGAAAGAGGTCCTCTGGCTGAGGAATACAATGGATTCGTATTGGATCTTTTGAAATGTATTCTAACTAGAAATGCTTTCCTGTTTGGCTCCTCCCACTACCTCCAGGTGCAGGGGGTGGCGATGGGGACACGTTGTGCCCCATCATACGCCAACCTGTACCTGGGGGGGGTGGGAGAGAGAATTGTTTGCTGATGACACCTTGTCATCTCTTCTATCACATGTAGCGGCATGGTACCGCTACATTGACGACATGTTAATTTTCTGGACAGGTACCAAACAAGAATTTCTACAATTTTTTCAACAACTTTCAACAAATGACTTTAATTTAAAATTTAACTTTGACATGAGTCAAGATACAATTAGCTTTCTAGACATACGTCTATCCATTGACGATGAGGGATATCTTTTCTCGTCATTGTATAGAAAACCCTTGGCAGGCAATACCCTACTTCACGCCACGAGTGCACACCCTGAACCACTTCTACGTAGTATCCCTTACAGTCAATATCTGCGGATAAAACGCAACTGCACCAAACAACAAGACTTCGAAACTGAAGCCAAAAAATTATATAATAGACTTAAACAACGAGGCTACAGTCACTCGTACTGAGGACCTAGTTGATGGAGAGTGTGATGAGTCTGAAGCATTATGGGTAGATCTACATATGGGTGTGCACACTACAAAGATTATCATTGGAGTTTGTTATAGACCTCCCAGCATCGGAGCAACAAATTCAGATAATATATTAAAAAACCGAAGTCAAAGCTTCAGAACAACAAACCACGTCAACGCAAAATAGGCGTCTATAACTGACATTCCCTATGATGCATCTTCACCAAGTCCCACACGTGAGCACCGCACTTCATCCCATAACGGACGGTTCCCAAAAGATATGTTACTGCTCTTTTCTATAGGGAGTAGCAGTTACCTATCTGCATACAGATCTTTCGATTAACATAGAACTGAGTACAGTTTCAATTTAAAATTTAATTTCAGTAAACAACTTTCAACAACTTTTTTAACATCTTTAAGAACAAACCATGGACAGGTCTTTTAATTGTACAGCAGTTACATCGCCATGGTACGGCGATGTACACTATC
>BLSH010456983.1:63769-74071 GCA_018402905.1 Glandirana rugosa | reverse complement strand
TGGTCCATATAGTGAACTTGGTGTGGAGTTATTTACTTTAAGGTCATCACAAAGGACAAGGGGGCACTCTTTACGTCTAGAGGAAAAAAGATTTCATCTACAAATACGGAAAGGTTTCTTCACAGTAAGAGCTGTGAAAATGTGGAATAGACTCCCCCCAGAGGTGGTTTTGGCCAGCACGGTTGATTGCTTTAAAAAAGGCCTGGATTCTTTCCTTAATGTAAATAATATAACTGGGTACTAACATCTTTAGGTAAAGTTGATCCAGGGTGAATCCGATTGCCTCTCGGGGAATCAGGAAGGAATTTTTTCCCCCGTTATAGCAAATTGGATCCATGCTTTGCTGGGGTTTTTTGCCTTCCTCTGGATCAACTGTGGGTGAAGTATTGTATATGGGATTATTTGGTTGTATGTGTATATGTGTATATATATGTATATGTATATATATATATATTTTTTTTTTTTTTTTTTTGGTTGAACTGGATGGACTTGTGTCTTTTTTCAACCTGACTAACTATGTAACTATGTACCTAAAGAAAGCTTATAACAAGGTCAAAAAGAAGGACAGATCATTAATGATTCACCAAAAAACAAAGAAATCAGGGAAACAACCGGTGAGGCTAATCACACAATATTCAGCTCAACACCAAAAAGTTAAAAATATCATTAAAAAATACTGGCCATTACTTACGGCTGACTCGGTAGTGAGTCAACATATTGCCCAGCACCCTCAGATCACATACAGACGTGCTCCATCACTTCGAGACAAACTGGTTAGCAGCCATTTCAAGTCTATTGTTCCCAGTAGGGTGTTGACACCAGGAACTTTTCCCTGTGGGCACTGTGACATGTGTCCTTATCTAGATAACAACTCCACTACTTCATTACCCAATGGAAAGACACATTATCTTCAACACAGGGTAACATGTGACACAATTGGTGTTGTATATTTAGCTACATGTAGGTGTGGAGGTTTTTATGTCGGAAAGACAAAACGGACATTTCGAATCAGAATTGGTGACCATATAAAACCTATTTTAAAAAAGCGCATGCCTACAGCCATTGCTTGGCATATTGGATGCTACCACAACTTTGATTCCAAGTTTATCAAATTTTCGGCTCTGGAACACATACCTATGCACCCCAGAGGTGGGAGTATAGATTTGTTGTTACTACAAAAAGAATCCCGATGGATCTATGACCTTAGGGCAACCGGTTATCCAGGCTTTAATGAAACCTTAAGTTTCAAGCCTTTTTTACATTCCAATGGCTAATCTGCTGTGCCTATTTCTCTAATCCTTTGTTAATATATGTTGGGGGGTGGGCGGACTAGGGCCTGGGCACTGCTTTGGGGATTCATGGGTAGGTGGGGGTTTATGCAAATTAAATGTGACGCTATATGTGATTTCTTGCTTTCTCTATTTCTAATACATATATTTTTCTATATAAATCAAATATTAATATGTAAAATGGTTGAGTAACATTTCTGCAAAGTATACTGGATCTATGTGAAATGAAGTAACTCGAATAATTCTGGCGAGTCATTGGTTCAATAACAACATGATCCCTTGCATATATTAGAAATTATATTGTCTGCTTGGATTTATAAATCCTGTTGTGTATCCATTTGGGGGACACATTTTTAATGCCCCCACCCTCTCCTCTTGCTGTGTTCCCAGCCATTCCTTCCTCCTCGTTGTATCTGGATGACCTGGGTTGGGGCCGAGCCCTTGCGGGGGTCATGCTTTGCACTCTGTCTTGGGACATTGTCTCTCGGATCCCGGCGATTCGGCAACTGTACGGACGGAAGGGGGGGGGGAAATGGGATAGACTGATAATCTCGGTCCCTTCCTTTTTTCCCCCCTCTCCTCGTGATGCTCCTGCTCGACTTGCGGTTATTTATCTGATCCGCAGGACTATTTTGGCCACTCGCCTTCTACACCTTCCACCAGAGGGCGGAGGTGATTTGGCCCCTCACCTATGCCGTACCACGGTGCAGCATGGGTATCGTAGTCTCTAGCGGATCCAGCAATGACGCATGCGCGTCACGCTCTATGTCCGCACTCGGCGGGTGACGCCACACGCCCGCCGAGTGGGTGATGTATAAAAGGCCGGCGCTGCCTAGCATCCATCGAGCAGGCAATTGGGGGAGCCTTGTTGGACTGTACATTATTATCAGGTATGACTGTAGACGGGCCCACATATGGCTTCTTTATTGATGAACGTTTCTCTATTGGAGGTCAATTCAATGATTGGGCATCTGCTCTCTTGGTTCCTATAGAACTAACGAAGTGGAGATTCATCTTCTTAGACACGCTTCTTTTCCATTCGACCTCGGCTCTGAGGCGGTATCCTGTTTTTGATGTACTTTGTTACACACAGGGTAAATATACAACTGGTTGTTTATATATGTATATTTATGCATTAGTCATATCACTACAATTAGACTCTCCTGCTTTCTATTACAGAGAAAGCCTATAAGTAAAAAATCTCCCCTGGATTGCTCCGGTATTATATTAGTCTTCCGTGGACTGTTTCTTTATTGTTTTACCTGTCTGGCGTCCCCAATATATTTCCTATCCATAACTGCGATTACAAGTAAGTTCTTTGTTGACCATGGCCCCTAATTCATTTAAGATGTGTTTTACCCATGCTTGGGTCTGTCAAAAATGACCGCATATTTTGTACTAGGTACATGCGTTCTATTGGACTATATAATACAATGCAGGGGCATTTTGTCGCCAATTGGGGACATTAGGCACCAGCTGTATTATTTTAGGCAACAATTTAAGTCCCCTTTTCTCTCTCTTTTTGTATCCTTTTTGAAGCTATTGTGCTATAACTATAGCCAGGACCACTTACATCACCTGCAGTTGCCATTCCAAGCTTGGACGAGGCCAATTGTGCCTTGGCGGTAGCCTGTGCTGGGCCCTAAATTGATTGGGTGAGTTTTGACCTAGGTTTTATGGATATATGGGGGGTTTTTTGGGATGTATGGGAACTAGCATTTGAAGGTTTGGGAATGATGTACCCTACAGGTGTACCAAGCATTGACAGTATTAATTAATGATTTTCTGACTGTATGTATTTCATTGTTTCCAACTAGAGTTTGGAGGTCAGTATAATCCCCTGAAGAAGCCCATGGGGGCGAAACCGGTTGGGATAACAGCTGACTGAAGCCTAAAAATTGTTTGGCTGAACTCCTTTCATGTAACATTTTGAATGTACCAATTTTTAATGTTTATGTATATAATTTAATGACAATTATGTTATAATAAAGATTGAATGTTTTATTGAAAACTCAATTGGTATTGATCAATTCTACAGCACCGCATAATCCCCTTGGGGAACAAAGCTCTTTCATACTCCCTGAAGGAGTTCCTACATAGAGAATCGCTCTACGACTCGTGGAGGTGCCTCCATGCAAATGAAAGGGACTATACGTTCTTTTCCAACCCACACCAAACATACAGTAGAATAGATCTATTCCTGACGGACGTTCACACCCTCTACTCAGTCCGTGAAGCGACTATAGGAAATCTGACATGGTCAGATCATGCTCCTATCACGCTAACGCTGCTAGAAAAGAACTATATTCAGCCCACCAAACTATGGCGCAATAACGCCACTATTTTCCAACAAAAAAGGCACAGAGAGGGGGTCACCCAATAACTGCAAGAATTTTTCCAAATGAACGATCTAGGTAGTGATAAATGAGATATTACCTGGTGCACTCACAAAGCATACATAAGAGGCATCCTGTTGCAACTGGCATCCAGGGAAAAGAAAAAAATATCCCAGAAAATACAATCTCTCTTGAATGAGATTAAAACCCTAGAATCCCAACATAAACAACTCCAATCCCAGACCACTCTCACTAAACTAACTCAAGCGCGAAATGAACTCAAACAATTACTTCTCACAGGCTATGAAAAAGCCATCAAAAACTTAAAAGCATCCTATTATCTCTCTGGCAATAAAGCCGGGAAACAATTAGCCAGATTAGTAAAAATTAAGCAAGCCAAAACAAAAATAGCCTATATGCAAGACACAGATAAGAACAGAAAAGTTTATCATCCACAAGACATAGCTGATTTATTTAAAAATTACTACACCTCGCTCTATAATTTAGAAAGAGACCCCCATACTTCCCAACCTACCCCAAAAGAAATCGAAGAATTCTTAGACTCGGTTACGCTACCCTCACTTTCCCAGGACCAACTAGATTCTCTAAACTCTCCCTTCACACACGCAGAACTACTACAAGTAATTAACGCGTTACCGATAAATAAGACCCCAGGTCCGGATGGCCTATCAGCGGAATACTACCGCACTTTCAAAGACATAATTGCACCCTACCTTGTAAATCTCTACAATAAAGTAGCATCTTCGGGCACCCTCCCAAATGAAATGCTTAAGGCCATTATAGTAACGCTACCTAAGCCAGGCAAAACATCAGATACACCACAGAACTTCAGACCAATTTCCTTGTTAAACAGAAAATCTATGCTAAACTTATAGCCAATAGACTTGCCAAAATAACTCCATCACTAATAGCAAAAGACCAAGTAGGATTCCTATTAAAAAGGCAAGCTCCCGACGGTACTAGAAAAATCCTAAATCTTCTTAAACTAGCGGAACAAAACAAAACTCCAGCGGCCTTTTTGGCCCTCGACGCAGAAAAGGCCTTTGATAGAGTGCATTGGGGCTACATGAAAGCTACCCTTTTAAAATTTGGCCTAACAGGAACCATCAATTCGGCAATTTCGGCCTTATATACAAACCCCTCGGCACAGGTGTACACTGCCTCGGTTCTATCAGAACAATTCCCAATCACAAACGGAACGCGCCAAGGGTGCCCCCTGTCGCCCCTAATATTCACCCTGATAATGGAACCCCTTGCAACGGCAATCAGGAATTCCCCTGAGGTATCTGCCTTGAAAGTGGCAGGCAGCAACCACTCTATAGGTCTCTTCGCTGACGATGTGATCCTCACCCTGTCTAATCTAGAAAAGTCCATTCTGGCGGTTAATAATATCATCAATAAATTTGGTAACATCTCTTACTATAAAATCAATATCTCAAAATGTCAAGCCCTTCCCCTTAATCTCTCCAAAAAAGATATATCCAAACTTAGGCCCATCTTTCCCTGCAACTGGGATTCTAACACGATACAGTATCTAGGAATACAGATACCCAGAAACGCGGCTAAAATCTATGACTTTAATCACAAACAGCTTCTTAAATCCATACCAAATGAGTTAGCCCAACTGAGCAAATATGAAATATCCTGGCTGGGAAGAATAGCAACATTTAAAATGACCATCTTACCGAAGATTTTATACATTTTTAGAACAGTGGCAATTCAGACCCCAAAAGACTTCTTTACCACTCTAGAAAAACTAATGAAAAAATTTATTTGGAAAGACTCAAAACCTAGAATCAATTTTGCAACACTAATGAAACCAAGACACAAGGGAGGAGCTGGGATACCCGATATTAGAGACTACTACAAGGCAGCTCTACTGGACCAGCTAAAAGCATGGATCCTCCCTAGCTATTCAAAACCCTGGGTCCTAATTGAACAAGCTATGATTCGTAATAGAAGCCTCAAAACCCTTTTAATGGCAGCTAGCTTAGGATTCCCCGTTCTAATTCCGAAACACCCCTCACTGATGGCATCAATAGAAGCTTGGAGAGCTCTACTCAACCTCAAAAGAGACAGCATTAAAATAGACATTATAAGAGCCCCTCTGCAAATATTTGAGTTCCTTATACACGACCTAACGACTGAATCATTGTCTAGACAAGGATTCTCCACATGGGCAGAGGTGACTGACAACGCCAAAATAGGAGACCCTTTCACCGCAAATAGAATTGCCCACTTCTTGAATAAAATAGGCCCTACTCATATCTCCCTGGACAAAGAGCTTTGGGAATGGTATAATACAGAAGAAAAAAGTAAAGGTGGTATCTCCCTCATATATTGCATGCTTCAACCAAACAACTCATTAAAAAAGTCAACTGCTATCACAAAATGGGAAAGAGATATAGGGAGATCCTACACGACCCAACAGTGGGAAAATGCAATCACCCACAGCATGAAAGCGACTCATTGTGCCCTACATTGGGAAAATACTCTCAAAGTTCTCCACAGATGGTATCTTACCCCATCGCGACTGGCTCAAATGTACCCAGATACCTCGGCGGACTGCTGGCGTAACTGTGGGCAAAAAGGTAATATCCTCCATATCTTATGGCAATGCAGTTCTATCACAAGCTACTGGCAGGAGATTTTCAGAGTGATTTCCCAAATCACAGGTCAAACAGTGGAGGCAACACCTGATTTAGCTCTTCTGGGCCTGTCTTTGGAGAAACTCCCCCCGAGGTCAAGACCAATCACATTACACATTCTGATAGCAGCTAGGTTGACACTAATGAGCATGTGGAAAAGAGACAAATCTCCCACAGTAGAAGAAACGATATCTAAAGTCAAGATGCAATGTGCATATGAACGCATGTTTGCTAACACACAGGGTTCAGTAGAAGCATTCCAACGCAAATGGGAGGTTTGGTTACAAACATACAAAATAGATGGGTAACCAATACGGACAGAATTCACGTATTGAAATCTGAAGAGAAATAGACGGTGTGGACAAGTTTAAGTTTCAATCACTTGTAATATTTTCCACTTCAGGTTGTTTTCTTTTGTTATCTTTTTTCCTAGCCGGCACCTAACACAAAGCCTCGGTATATAGCTACCTATTCACCAAAGGTGCCAGTTAGCTCACAACTCTAACATAAATCCTAACTTCCTCATTCCACGATCACAGGATTGAAGCAAAGGCCTAATGTAGGAACATGGAATCTGTTTTAACCAGCCTGACCACAGTGTGAACCCAGTGGGGTGGCAGGCACTCTCCAGTGAGAGTGGGGAGCATAGCCCTAGACAAGGCCTCTATATATAAGAATGTATGTACATATTTCATACTAAGAGTTATTGAATGTATATCTATACTCCATGTAAGTGTACTACCAGAAAAAGGAAGTCTTTCGTACTCACGCTGTAACCGTGAGCAATTTGCTTTTCCTTTCATTGTAATTATCTATAATGTTAATAAAAAGTTAAATTTAAAAAATTATAATAAGCTATTATTATTTCAAATGGTCTTCCTTATTTCTGACCTTTGCAGTGTGTGACTGTATATATGCATACTGTATGTATGTGTGTGTGCATACTGGGTGTGTATGTACTGTGTGTATATTGTATGTATATTGTATGTATACTGTGTGTTTACATACAATATAAGCACAGTATGTACACACCCAGTATGCACACACACACACATACAGTATGCATATATACAGTCACACACTGCAAAGGTCAGAAATAAGGAAGACCATTTGAAAAAATAATAGCTTATTATAATTCATAATAAGTAGAGTTGAGCAAGCCCGGACTGTAAAGTTCGGGTCCGTACCAAACTTTTGGGTGTCCGGGACCCAGACCCGAACGCGGACTTTTCAAAAAAAGTCTGGGTTCGGGTCCGGGGTTCTAATAATTTTAATAAAGTTCTGAAAAGTGCTGTAAAAAAGTCCTGGAAAGTCCTAGAGGTCTGCAAAAGGAAGAGAAATGGGGGTAAGGGCCAGACAAGTGCCCTACAAAGAAATGGGGACAGGGAAATAACTAAAAGCATTTTTAAAAAAATATCAAAAATGGAGGTGGATTTGGACCATCTTCAAACTGTGTCTGAAAAGTATTAATTAACGGTAGAAGCCATATCACTGTTCTAAAATCATCTTCAAACTGTGTCAAAAAAGTATAAATCAGCCAAGAGAACCCATATCACTGTTCTGCAAACATCTGGAAACTGTGTGTGTCACCTTAACTAAAACCGAGAGGAACCATATCCCTGTTCTGCAAACACCTGGAAACTGTGTAGAACACTTTACCTAAAACCGGGAGGAACCATATACCTGTTCTGCAAACATCTGGAAACTGTTTAGAACACTTTACCTAAAACCGGGAGGAACCATATACCTGTTCTGCAAACATCTGGAAACTGTTTAGAACACTTTACCTAAAACCGGGAGGAACCATACACCTGTTCTGCAAACATCTGGAAACTGTTTAGAACACTTTACCTAAAACTGGGAGGAACCATATAGCTGTTCTGCAAACATCTGGAAAGTGTTTAGAACACTTTACCTAAAACCGAGAGGAACCATACACCTGTTCTGCAAACATCTGGAAACTGTTTAGAACACTTTACCTAAAACCAGGAGGAACCATACACCTGTTCTGCAAACATCTGGAAACTGTTTAGAACACTTTACCTAAAACCGGGAGAAACCATATACCTGTTCTGCAAACATCTGGAAACTGTTTAGAACACTTTACCTAAAATCCGGGAGGAACCATACACCTGTTCTGCAAACATCTGGAAAGTGTTTAGAACACTTTACCTAAAACCAGGAGGAACCATACACCTGTTCTGCAAACATCTGGAAACTGTTTAGAACACTTTACCTAAAACCGTGAGGAACCATACACCTGTTCTGCAAACATCTGGAAACTGTTTAGAACACTTTACCTAAAACCGGAAGGAACCATATACCTGTTCTGCAAACATCTGGAAAGTGTTTAGAACACTTTACCTAAAACTGGGAGGAACCATACACCTGTTCTGCAAACATCTGGAAACTGTTTAGAACACTTTACCTAAAACCGGGAGGAACCATATACCTGTTCTGCAAACATCTGGAAACTGTTTAGAACACTTTACCTAAAACCGGGAGGAACCATACACCTGTTCTGCAAACATCTGGAAACTGTGTGTGTGAAACTATAGCAGAGCGAACCCATATCCCTGTTCTTCTCTCTGCTATAGTTTCACACACAGTTTCCAGATGTTTGAAGAACAGGTGTATGGTTCCTCCTGGTTTTAGGTAAAGTGTTCTAAACAGTGTCCAGATGTTTGCAGAACAGGTATATAGTTCCTCCCGGTTTTAGGTAAAGTGTTCTAAACAGTTTCCAGATGTTTGCAGAACAGGTATATGGTTCCTCCTGGTTTTAGGTAAAGTGTTCTAAACAGTGTCCAGATGTTTGCAGAACAGGTATATGGTTCCTCCTGGTTTTAGGTAAAGTGTTCTAAACAGTTTTCAGATGCTTGCAGAACAGTGATTTGGGTTCTCCCGGCTTATTTATACTTTTTTGACACTGTTTGAAGATGATTTTAGAACAGTTATATGGCTTCTACCGTTAATTAATACTTTTCAGACCCAGTTTGAAGATGGTCCACATCCACCTCCATTTTTGATTTTTTTATGTTTTTATTTTTTTAAAAATGCTTTTAGTTATTTCCCTGTCCCCATTTCTTTGTAGGTCACTTGTCCCACCCTTACCCCCATTTCCATCCTTTTGCAGACCTCTAGGACTTTCCAGGACTATTTCACAGCCATTTTTATGCCTAAAAGTTTGGGTCCCCATTGATTTCAATGGGGTCCGGGACAAAGTTCGGGTTCTGTCCGGACCCGAACCCGGACTTTGTCCCGAAGTTCGGCCGAACCAGCAGAACCCGGACTTCTACAAGTTCGCTCAACTCTATTTCTGACCTTTGCAGTGTGTGACTGTATATATGCATACTGTATGTATGTATGTGTGTGTGCATACTGGGTGTGTATATACTGTGCTTATATTGTATGTAAACACACAGTACACATACAATATACATCCAATATACACCCAGTACATACACACCCAGTATGCACACACACATACATACAGTATGCATATATACAGTCACACACTGCAAAGGTCAGAAATAAGGAAAAACATTTGAAATAATAATAGCTTATTATAAGTTATAATTAGAGTTGAGCGAACCTCTGGAAGTTCGGGTTCTGCTGGTCCGTCCGAACTTCGGGACAAAGTCCGGGTCCGGGTCCGGACGGAACCCGAACGATCGCACGGAATACAAAAATAAAAAAAAATTTATAAATGTCAATAAAGGGACCGGGGTAAAAAAACATCCCGTGAACGGGATGGGAATGGGGGTAAAATGAAGGAAAACGTCGGGAGATCCCGAAAGGTCCTGAAACAATGTCGGTAAAAACACGTATTTTCAAGCCCAGGGGTAACTAAAGTTCCCCCAAACAACAGGCACGCTAGCAAGCCCAAGGCAGGCCTGGGCCTGGGCCTGAAACAGGGCTTCAAGCCTGCCTGGTCGTCTTGGGCTTGAAGGTCTCCAAGCGAGTTGAGATTAATATTGAATATTATTCGATAATAATAAAGTTTACAAA